>VZTV01001679.1:1843-18541 GCA_013400875.1 Anhinga rufa | reverse complement strand
TTAAATACTGGAACATGGTGATGAGGTGTCCCCTAACCTCTTTTCTCAAGGCTAACAAACCCTTTTCTCTCAGCCTTTCCTCATCTGGCTGACTTCTGATCATCTCTGTAGCTCTCCTCTGGACCCTCTCCAGCCTGTCCACATCTTTTTCTTTTGTATAGTGGGGACCAAAACGGAACACAGTATTCCAGGTGTGGCCTGGCAAGTGCTGAGTAGAGTGGGATAGTGACAATCTCTGCTGGTGATGCCCTTGCTGATGCGACCCAGCATCCTGGGAGGCTGAATTTGTGAAGAGGGTGTTGGGACCCTGGAGGAAGAAGAAAAAGAGGCTCTTGTGAATCCAGAGTCTGGGTTTGGTGTCTTTTTTACTAGTACTAGTGCAGGTGGCCCAGCTCACTGAAATGGCTGGGCTAGCAAGGAAAATTCTGAGCCTTATCAAACTTAAGGCTACTAGAAGAACTGATGTGTCAAATGACCCTTGCAGGCAACACTTTAGTAGAGGGTTGTTTCCTTGCTGGCAGGTTCAGTGATGGGAGTGCGTGTGTTTGGAGGATGAGCCATGGAACCAGTCATTTGTTGCTGGGAACTCATAAATTAGCCCTGGCTGCTCAGATAACCAAGAGAATATTCATGAAACAATGAACACTGAGAAAAGGTGAGCTGGGAAAGTTTAATTGGTGAAAATGAAGGCAACCTCAGCAGCCAGCTCAAGTAGGGTTAAGAATCACAGTGTGATTAGATGCTTACATCTGTCAAGCTGGAGCAGGGTTTTAAATCTTCAAATGAGCCTTAGATTGGCTCTGCCCTGGCAGAGATACTATAACTTATTACTTTTCATCTAATTGAGTTAGATGGTTGCCTAAAGTGTCGTGAGAACATATCACCCAGGGACCTATCGGTAAGGGCAGAACGTTTTCCCTGCTTTCAGATCTTGGAGATAGTATCTTGTAGGAAATTAATCTGCGTCTGACGAGGCTCAATTTTTCTAATAAAAACTACTGCACTTCTTCCCTGCTGTATCTACTGCAAATATTTATCTTTGGCTGCTGCCGGTCCTGTTGGTAAGAGAAGATGGCTGTGCAATTTTACATAGCTGTGTAAGGAGCCAAATAAACTCAGGTGCCAGGATGTTGTTATGAAGATATACGTGGTCACTTGAATGCTGTAACTTCCATTTACCAGTGAGCCGAGGCGGGGTCAGGCCAGGACAGACACTCCCAGGAGCTGCCTTCTCATGGGCGGGAGGTCTTGGGCACATCTGAGGTGGCATAGGAAAGGGGTGGCAGACTAAAAGCAGCCTGTTGAAAATAAGAAACCCAGCTCTGCATGGGAGCAGAAGTGGAAAAGTAACGCTGATTTGGGTCTCTGTTAGCTTTTGGAGCGTTCTAAGATTTTGACATCCTGCTTTAGGACAAGCAAAACCCATGGGTCTGAAACTCAAGAAGCAATATCCCTGTTCATCTGCCTCTTTTAGCTTTAAGAGCTTTAAACAATCTTTCAGGTGGAGAGGAGCGTGCAGCGTGGGCATAAGCACCTGGCTGCCTCCCACAGATTTTTGCACGTTGGCAAAGGGTTTAATATTCCTTTAGTATCCCAGTCCCTTTATAGTCTAATGCAGTTTGCAGGGCATGAAAGAAAACCCAGCTTCGTAGCAGGATTCAAAGGGAAAATAATGAATCATGGTCTGTTTCAAATAATTAAAATGTGATTTTTTTTTTTTAGTGATCTATCAAGGGGTATGCGAGAGTAATACGACACTCTGCCCAATCTGTTTTAGTGCTAGAGTTTGAGCACTCTAGTATAAAATTATAACCTACGAATTAATCACAAGAAAGTTAACTGTATCTAGGTCAAATCCACACGTGAACCTCCACAAAACTTCTGCTTCATTCAGCTTTTTCACGATTATCTTTACTTTCTGGTGCCTCAAGGGAGGAAAAAACCCTTTGATTATTTTTTTTAAAAAAAAAGGACACACCAGTTCCTATTTAACTTCTCCTCCCTGCATCATTTTTAAAGTAGAAAGCTTTTTCCTTTAAAAAGGAAAAAAAAAAGGTTTGTTTTATGTGTGTTTTTCACTGAAGGTTGCTCAAATTCAACTGGTCCTATTGTGGCTGTAAAGGAGCCAAAAAATTTCATCGCTGCTTTTCCACAGAAACCAATTCAAGTGTCCAAGGCTTAGTCCTGTGGTTTAAAGATCTCTCTCTAGAATTGCTGTGTGCCTCTTTTTCTATCCGTCAGTGGCTGCCAGGTTCCCTTCACGTTTACTGAAGGTCTTTTGGGACTGAAGCCAATTAAAACTGTGATGAATTAGAGGTTCTGCTTTTGGGTTGGCTCTAAATCTTGGCTTCGTGGTCATGAGCATCCCACTCTGCAGGTTACCATGAGGTTGGATGTATTCTTTCTCTTTCTGATTTATACAGAGACTGAAGAAGAAGGAGCTCTATTGCTACCTAATATTCTGTTTCCAGCTGAAGATCTGAAGGGTGGCTGTTTTTTGGGCGGTTGTTTGGTGTGTGTTGGGGTTGGCTTCCCCCCCCCTCCCCTTCCCTGTGGTAGACACCGCTAAAACATGATCTTTTGCCAGTGCTTCCCTGGTGAGGTCCAGCCTCAGGGCTCTGTTTGAGAGACTGAAATACTGGACTGCAATTAGTCTTATGTTTTCTCCAGGGAGATTTTTAAACTGGATTCCTGTGTCAGCAAATGGAGCTATTCTTTGTGTGAAATAATGTAGCTTGTTTTGGTTTAAGTATTTGCAGTTGTTTCCCCTCTGAACTCCTTTCCTGTTTCTCTGACATCTCCAATTGGTTTCTAGTTGCCCTTTAGCAACTGTGGGCATGCTGAGAAATGGAGCGGTACCTGCTCATGTTTCTGCGTGACCTCAGATGTGCGGGTTGTGCGTCTGCAGGGTTTTGCTGGAGATGCAGTCCTGCAAACCTGTGTGCAGCTGCAGGAGTCACCAGCCTGTCCCTGTTAGCCAGGGAGATCATTGAATGTGTGTTATCTTTTTGGTGTGCCTTGTTCTGCCTGCGCTAGGGAACAGTGGGATGAACTACATGGGACATGGTAAATGGTACAAAGAAATCATATTCTGCTCATATGATTGCTCTTCATTAATAGCCTTTCAAAGAGCTTTAAAGTGGCCATAAAATTAAGAAACAAAACATTTGGTTTTAGCTCCTCTTTTTCCCTTTTATGCTCAAGCTCTTATCGGATTCCTTTGAAAATGTAATGTCTCTTCAGGTTTGAGCCGCTAGGAATAGTTCCCATAAATCTTCCCCCTTTAGAGGACACACATACAGAAAACTGGAGTTTGAGTGTGTGTCTGGAATATTTTAAGGAATTCTCTTGGCAAATGATGCCTGGGATGCGCCACAGGCCGGGGGGTGATCTCCTGGACCCATGAAACTGGGGCACGATCCAGCACACACCAGTTCTTTGGTATATTCAGTACTGTGAGAAGAAAACCAGGGTGCCTCAGTTTTGGAGCACCACCAGTGTGAGTTGCAATGCGACTTGCACGTTGCAGAGCGGCACGCACTCCTAGGGTGAAGGCTGTTTATGGCAGCTTTTCCATTTATTTTTTTTTACCTGAACCACATACAAAGCCTAGTGCTGCACCTTACATTTCTGCCACATGCCAATCAAATGTATTTGGTAGCTGTGCAGCTGAGCTGGCATCATCTCAGAGCATGCATTGTATTTCCAAAGCTATTTCAGCTTGCACAAGCAATGCATGAGAGCTTATGGCAGCGTTGGCTTCGTTCTGTTAAACATCAGCTGCTTCTGCAGCTACTTTCAGCCTGGTCCCAGCTTGCGTCTTTCAAACTCCTGCTTCCAGCTGGGCAGGAGGAGAGAAAGAAGCACAACCCCACCATCCCCCTGAAAGCTTTCATCAATGTTGCAGGAGTTACTAGCAGTAGATTGAGTGATCCTCCTCTTCCTCACCTGTTGTCCTGAGATTTGCCTTTTGGACTCGAATGTGCAGCACAGCTTGAAAAGATGACATTGATTTTTCTTTTATAAGGCTGCTAGGGCCTTGCAGAAAATAAACACTTCTACTCCATTGGCCACACGTTCATCTCCTGCATGCTGCTGCAGTGAGCTAAAATGCACAGTATAGACTGCGCTGTGCCTTTGCTTTGGCTCTTTGCATTTGCCAGGAGCAATTAAGCTCCTGGTTTCCTCCTATCTCTTATGGGTCACTCTTTTCTCTCCATTTTGGTGAGTCCAGGTTTTAATTTTCTTAGCAATAATGTGAAATAAAAAAAACCCAACCCCAAACTCAATACCCCCCAAAAACCAACCCCAGAACAAACCCCCCAACACCCCCCAAAACAAAACCAAACCTTGGCCCAGGGGAGTGGGATATACTCATGTCCTGACTCCAATAATACGACTGTTAACCATACAACTGGTCACACTAAAACACTGGCTTTACTGTTTCCACAGATTGCAATTTGAATCAGCCTATAAATTAATCTTGACCATTCCGCCTTGTCTTTAAATTTGATCTCTGCACCCAGGATTGCTCCAGTTGCTGACCAGTGCAATGAGGCCTGATCCTTTCATGTCCCCGAGCGATTGGCGGTCTCCTCTATAGCGCTTCCCCGGCGCAGCAATGCAGGAGCAGTGGCACCATGGCAGGACGGTTGTGACCGCCTCATTTATCTACTGAAAGCTTGATTAAACTCAAGAGGACTCTGGTGAAACTGCTGCTTGTTTCCTCATGCAATTACACAGCAAACTGCTCATCATGAGCCCAGACACAGACCTTGCCCTTTGCTGAGGCTACTAGCAAGCGCTGCTCTGTCCTTGCATGGCTGCTTCACCTGACCTGCAGTGAGGAGCTTAGGTGCTTTTTCAAGTGCCCCTGCTAGTTGCAGACAAGGCTACTCCTGTTTCCCAAGTGGCCCATGGACAACAGGGCAGCCCTTAATTGGAATAGACCCTTCTGACAGCCATAGTCTGGATAAATATCTCTTCCTCGCCAGCTTTCCATTCTCATTTTCCTTTCCCCAGTGACTTGCGCTCTCTCACCACCACCAAGAAAACAGATTTATTTTTGAATGTGTAGCTAAGCTGGCAGCAGTGTAACACCTTTTCAGCTCTCACTTGGTGTAACTGCAGGAATAAATAACTGCTTTCTCTTTCTCGTCCCAGGAATATTTTGGCTCCCATGACTCTTCAGTAGAATTTGATTTAGAAGTAGTTGTAGCCATGCATTGTTTGCATCTGACCCAAGGAGATTTTTATTGCTCTGAAGTGATAATTACAAAGGGAAACTGAAATCCCCAACGTACAAGTCCCAGTTGATCCCTTGTCTTGGGCGCAAGGGCAAGGCAGAGAGGTTTGTTTCTGCAGAGAAACCAAGGACTAAGGAGACCTCAGCGGGCACAAGGAGGCTAGTAGCTTCAAAAAGTTGCAGCCAGACCTTTCAGTCTCCACAGCCCCAACCCTTGCCCTGAAGGTACCTAATCTTGAAACATGCATTTCAAGAACAGATGACTGTTTGCTGGTTTAGATATGCTTGTTTTCTCTACCCATGGGAGGGGCAAGGCAACAGATGCTTGAACTCCTTGCACCCCCCTGCCACTGCCTAAAGTGTCCTTAAAAAAAATCCCACGTGCTTCCAGTTCAGTGGGAGCGCTCGGTTTTACACACATGCTCTTGGGCACTTCTAGGTCTGTAACTCTTGCTGTTTCCTTTGGGGTGACCGTGGGAGAACATGGTCTCCGCTGAAAGGCTCTGCCTTCCGTTTGGTAGCACCCATAGCTTTTCAGACCAGTTTCTGCAGGTTTGTGGCCACCTGTGCGAAGGCTTGACCCATGGCAGGGACCTGCTCTTTTAAGCGTGGCTAAGTCTGAGCTGGAGTCACACTGTCCCCTTTTCTACTGGGTCACACCGTGCATGAGGATGCTGTCAAGAAGACACTGGGGTGTGCAGAGGGGGCTCTGAGCAAGATCTGGCAGTGACTGCCTGGGATGGAGAGGGGGAAAGCTGTACTCCCACTTGGCCCCTTGCAGTGCACTGGATGGGGAGTTAATGGTATAAGCCTGGAAAGTTGGCACTTCCCTCTGTCAGACCCTTCTGCCAGAGCCATGCCATGTGGACCACCTCTGCTTGCTGAAACAGGAGACAACCTGCCCTTCTGACTGCATTTGCTAGCAGGTTTCTGGATACTTTTTTTTTCCTTTCTGGCCTCCCACGTGGAAAATAATCTTTCCAACATGCAGATGGTAGCTCCCTTTGCGGAGGGGCAGGCATGTGCAGAAGGCTGTATTTTTTTACTTTATTCATAGAACATGTGTACGTGTCATTTGCAGGGTGTTACTCTTGGTATTATATTTAAAATAGCTACTGTGTTAAGCTTCTAATTCTCACCTTTTTGCCTGTGCTCCTGATTTTGGAGTCATTTGTGATTTACAGTGTAAAACTTCTCTGCAGTTGAGAGAGCTAGTCCTGCTTCTTATGAAATGCTGACAGCTTTCTTCTAAGATCAGGTTCGGTGTGTCCAGGAGCTGATAGTTAAAACCCATGAAAAGACTTGACTGCCAGAGCAGATGCTGGACACCTGTGTCCTGGGTTGAACACTGGTGCCTAAAAGCACAGAGTTAGTCTGGAGTGAATGCCAATGCTGTTGCTGCATAACTGGTCGCTCAAATCATGAGTGGGAGAAATGGCAAAATCCCCCAGCGGGCTGTAAAACTGCTGAAAGTTGGCATTAGAGGGGGAAAAAAATGTGTATTTTTGTGATCTTCTAGCCTTTCTCCCATTATTTGTGCAACATCAGTGGCTTTCTGCCCACAATGTTGCAGCATTTGGATATGCTGCATTTCTGGGCTGCTGGTCTGTAGGGAGAAGAGATGAAGTGGGAGTAAGAACAGAGGAATTTTTTCTTTCACTTTTTTTCTTTAAAGCAGTATAACACACTACCACCAACACCCCCCCTTCCTCCTGCATTTTGTCCCACTTCGTCTCATTATTATTATTAGGAGCCTCCTGCCCCTGTTTTTTCCTTTCAGCAGAAACTTGACTTAGTCCCATGAAAAAAAAAAGAACCCCAAAAAGCAAATGCCTTGGACTGAACTCACCATGTGGGGGATGCTGCTTCTACGCTGGACCAGCAGCAAGGTACTAATCCCTTAGCCCGGCAGTCTAGAGACCAGTCTGCACATCCCTGGGGCTATATGTGAGCGGTAACCATGCGGGCATTGAGCAAGCTGCCCATGCTCGGTCCATGGCTGTCCTTAGCAGGTAGCCTGGCACCTGCAGCAAGACCCTGTAGTAACTGCATCTTGTATGTCCTGGCACGTTGGTTAGCTGGGGCAACGACTTCTGGATACAGGAGCCAACAAGACGCCCAGGAGCCGCCACTGTGGCTATCATGTTGATGTACGTGTAAATTCTAGCATCATCTTTACCATGAAGTTATTAATGGAAATCATCACCCTCATTTAGTAGCTGCCATCACTTAGCAGATTAACCTTTATCAAGTAACTTTGCTGTGCCAGCTGCATGGCAAAGTAATTACTTTTAATAGAATCTGCCCTTGATTTAAAGCCACAGGGGAAGCAATTAAATTTAACAAAGGCAAAAGCCATGACTTATAAATGAAGATGGATGGCTTTTGTTATCCGTTTCATAAATTTTATTGTGTACAAGTATTAGAAAATATTCAGTCATCTCATGTTTTGGGGGTTTTAAAATGTGATATTAGATTCTTTTACTCTGAGGATGAATTGAATGTCATCAGTACTAGCTCTGGGACTTGGCTCAGAAATAGAGCTTAGTATCATCTACACTCAAGTCACAAATGACTTGCAGGGGGGATTTGAACATGAGCTGCCACTTGCTTCTCAAACCTTTGACACTTGTGTTCGGCATGAAGAGTATACTTAATGATCACTTGGATCACCTGATCTCTTCCCTATGTCTAATTAGGTAGTATTTGGCTTTAAACCAAGATGCACCCTATACTGTTATGTGTCTATAGACTTTTCCAGTTAAGATTGTACTAGTGAAAAAGAGTTGGTCAGCATATATCATATGTACCTGTGTGATGGCCCTGCGTACGTTGGTTTGCAAACAGTTTATGAGCAACAGCTGCCGTATGTGCTTATGTACTAAGGTTATGGGGCTGTCCGAGCTCTTTGGGAGAAAAATCTGTCCTAGTTCTTCCTTTAAACAGCTACTGTGCTTTCTTGGAAAGCTTGGCATGTGTTTGGATTGGCATTGGGCCTGTTGAGAGATGGGAAAGATTGATTATTTTATTTTTTTTTTAACTGAAGTTGAATCAGATACACTGGTCTGCTGGGGAATAGTTTCTTCTCTGTGGGAGATGGCCATCAGTTTTAGGAGTCTTTGTGGGCTTGTGTAGCAAGGTGGATCTCTAGTGTCAGTCATTTTAACAAGCTCGGCCAAAAGGAACTTCTTGCACTACTCGGTTGTTTTGGGGGGATCTTAAAGGTTGGTATGGGGTTTTTTGTTTTGTTTTGTTGGGTTTTTTGGGGGTGTGTGAGTGTGTGTGTTTTGGTTTTGTGGGTTTTTTTAAGGTTTTAATGAGTGAGAAGGTCATGAAATGCATGGCCATCCAGATTGCAGTGACTGGACAATGGAAATCTGCTTGTGAGTAGGTGTTGTTCAGTTACTGCGTGTGGAGTGAGTGTGGTGGTGGTATCTTGTCATGACACATCATGTTGCTGCATCCACACCTAGCTGAGCCTCCTGTGCCTTTAGCCAAGCTTGATTGACTGCGAGGGAATCCAAAAGGCTCAACAACATAGATCAGGCTGTCAAAACCGGTTCAAAACTGGGCTGTAATAGTATTGTAAGGACAGCGTGGTGCCAGGACAACTCCTGGGGAGATTGTGCCTATGTTGCAGCCGGAGGTTTTTGTAAGAACCTTTAGGAGAACTGTTTTAGGGGAAACACTTACCAGGAATCTTTGAAGTGGAAGGCATCCTGCTGCGGGGCATGTAGGTGCTGGGTAGGATTGTGTGGCCCCTTCCAGACCTTGATGTCAGGAACGAAAAATACAAATATCCTTTTCTCCAGTTTAACCCTGCCAGATGTGGCTTGGTTTAGGTGTAGACAGGGCCACGTGCCCTGCCCAGACCTCCAGCCAGCTTTTTCCCCTTCCTCTACCGCCCTGCTGAGAAACAGCTGCCTAGCCAGCAGCACTCTTCTGCCTGTACGAGCACTTACCCCCAGCCTGACATAAACTGTGTCCCCTAGATGTTTTACTTGCTGACAGCTGTTTCCAGAGGACTGGGGCTGGAGAAAAGGCTTCTCAGCAGCTTCTTTGAGCAACGGTGTGCAAGGATCCTTCAGGATACCTATGGAGCCATGGGGTTGCTTATGCAGAATGGGGGGGCGGGGGGGCATCTCCTAAGCTGCAGTGCTAAGAGTACCATACCTGCTGTGGATAAGGCAGCCAAGCAAGGGTCACTGTGCTCCAACACTCCATTTCCAGGAGACAGACGGAGTCTCGCTTCTGGTTTGAGTACAAACCACGCAGCCAGCCTTTCAGTGTTAGCCCAGGGCATATTCCCTGTTTATTTTGTTTCTTGTACCCATTTTGGGGAGCAGCTGAGTCCCTCATTTGCTGTCTCTTTCCGAGCAGTGCTCCAGTTGCTCCACTTTCTACTGTGGAGTCCCCAGCCTGCAGTGCTCTCCCTTTGCTCGCTGCCTCCTCGATGGATGCTCGGTTACCAGGAGTGCTGACTCTCCAGAGTGTTACTGGAAATGCTTTGGCTGGATGAATGGTGGGATGTGCTTAGTAAATGGAGACATAAAAACCAGTGGACTGCAGCCCAGGTTTTCTCATCTGTGAAGAGAAATCCTCTTTGTTCTGGTTTGTCAGAGCAGCTTCTCTTCACTTTGCAATATGTTGTAGCAGGGCTTCTTGGGCTCAGAGCCCTGGCTTGGCCTTCTTCCTTCAGTTCAGCTAATATCTGCTTTGTAATCAAATATCTTTGCCAGACACTTTGAAGTTTTTATTTCTTTTGAAAAGTGGAAGAAACCAGTGGTTTCTGACAGGCATAGATTAGCATGAAGCATCCCTGCTCTGCCATAAGTCTCTCTGCTGATATGTCTTCTACTTCTTGGGGCTGCTTGAGGTTATTCCCTCAGTGATTTCATCCTTTGTGAAGCTCTGGGGTGACTTCTGCACCCCAAACACTGCTTTTAAATGGCTGGTGTGCAGAAGTGCACATGCAGCATTGCAGCATCAAGAAATTGCCCTCTATGAGCTGTCAGCACAAAATTCAGGATATCAGTCCTGAAAGAGGCAAATCTTCGTCACTGCAAACTTCAGTTCCCAGAGGTGATCAGTTCAATGGGAGGAAAGGGGCTCTAGGGCTGAAATGGTGAGCTGGGAGAGTCCCTCTCTGCCACCGAGATATGTCTTCAACATATTACTGAAGGTTTTCTGTTTTTGGTTTGTTTTTTTTTTTTCTCTAGTCTGTAAGAAAGTAGGAGAAAACATCTCTCATGATGGCTTCTTTATATAGTCTCGTATAGCTGGGCCTTGGCCTTTCCCTTCAGTGTTGGGAGCAAGGGAAGAGGCTGGCATGCAAGAGCTGGGAGGTCCCTCAAGGGCTGCTTCTGCTCAGTTTTCTTTCCAGAACATCTCTGGGAAAAACTTGGGAGCCCCAAGTCCTTACTATGAGACAGCTAGTGTCCTGAGGAGCCTGTCCCACACCTCTGCAGCCACGCTGCAGAATGCACAGGCACCTCTGCATGAACTACAGAGCAGAACAAAGCCTTTGGTAATCAGTCATTGCCCCATGAATTTCCACTGTTGAGGTGGTGTTGTAAATCGCTGCTGAGGTACAAGTAGCCCCTAGCTGTCCTAGCAAACCAGGAGCGTGAAGGCTGAGCTCGCACAGGACAGGGGATGGAGGCAAGGTGATCCCTCCAGGGTACGCTGCAGGTGTGGTGGCCTGTCCAAGCTCCTCTGTCATGCCTGTACTCTGGGAAG
The DNA here is from genome assembly GCA_013400875.1 of Anhinga rufa. Lineage (NCBI taxonomy): Eukaryota > Metazoa > Chordata > Aves > Suliformes > Anhingidae > Anhinga > Anhinga rufa. The sequence continues at coordinate 7,557 of VZTV01001679.1, read as the reverse complement.
ACCCTGGTTTCCTCTGGGAGCTGATTTTTAGTTAGTGCATCTAATGCAGGGGGAAAAAAGTGTGACAGCTCTTGGGAATGGAGCAGCTCATTAAAGAGGAAATGGGTTTCATCCTGTGCTAGGCAGCTTTGATTACTCTCCTGGGAGCTTTGCACCACCTCTCCTTGGCTGCTGCTGGCAGACCAAAACCAGGGTCTTCACTACGGCATTTTTCTCGCTTCACACTGACCCTCCGCTGGGAGATGCAGTATTGCTGTTCCTCGGATTGGGTACAGGACACACAGCTATAACGTTTCTCCGAAGGCTGGCAAAGGTATCCAGTTGGGTAGGACCCTCCTGGAGGGAGGAAACGGGACTGAGCTTTGTATTACTTTATTTTTGTCCCTGCCACAAAGCTGCTTGGGTTTTTTCTGTTGGTGGTTTAGTGCCTGTCCCTATTTTTGATCCAGTGGGTTTATTCTCGTTTGATTGCAATGGAGAGGATGATGTTTGACTAGTGGAGTCAGTTGTTTCAAAACCAAAAAAAAAAAAGGCGTTTAAGGCTGCTTTAACTATCTTTTGTAGAAAAGGGTACATGCACATTTCTGAGCAGCTCCCAAAAGCAGCTATAGTCTGGCAGCGAGCAGCTGCCTATGCACGTGCAAGGCCGATTAAGATTCAGTGCTGCTTCAAAGCTTTCATTTAGTCTCAAAACAGACTTCTAAAAAAAAAAAAGAAAAAAACCAACTGTATTAAAAGGCAGCTTCCGAATTAGATTTGTTTGTCCCTCTCAGAAGAATCGGGAGCTGAATCTGTTTTCCTGCAGCCCTCTAGAGCATTGCTAACCGTGCTGCAAATCTGCCCTGCGTTGGAGCCAGCCTCATAGATGGCTGCGAGGTGGCTTGGTCTGCTGCTGAACTTCTGTTTGATACTAGGTCTAATGGATATATTTTTCTTACATTTCTACTTGGGGTAGAGCTCCAGGTGAACTTCACACCATGTGCTCTGCTAGCCTGAAGGCAGGCAAGCCTGCTCATCTTGGAGCGTGTATGTGCTTTTTGTTAAAAAGCAAAACAAATAGCCCTTGCAAGAGAGAGGAATCACCTGGAACACCAGGTGATTTTATACAATTTCAAAATAAACAGCAGGTAGTTATGCAGAGGAAGGACCCAGTGTCTCTGAGTTGGGTGGATGTTTAGTATGGAAGGGGTTAGAGCCCAGTTACAGCCTGTCTGGAAGTTTCCAACACCCAGGAAAGGCTTAAACAGTTACATAGATACAAGAAAAGAATAAGCTTTACCATGAACATGTTAATAAAGAACTTTTTAATAGCAGGGACAATATATTGACGTAAGAACCCTATCTTATGCATGCAGTGGAAATTAATCTGGATTAATTTGAGAAACTAAACATGATTAAAGTAACTCTTTTTGGAATCAGAGTAGCTTTCTATTTGATGTAGTTTAATTGGCTTACAGAGTTAAGTGGCCGTTCTCTAAAGGATGTTCATACCTATGCTGTCCATGGAAGCATATACTCTGAACAAACCCTTCTCTCTCTGGCCTTCGGACTTGCCTGTGAACAGAGGAGTTATATTGACAATATTATACCATGTAAGTAAAGAGAACTGCCCCCGCCCCGGCTTTTTCTCACCTGGCATGCTGTAAGAGGTAAACGCTGCAGATGACGCCTTCCTCTGCAGCAGGTATTGGGAGTGCAGGAGTTGTTCTCAGCACCCCAACGCAGAGACGCCACCTCCTCTACACCCTCAGTTTAATAAGCGGGGGAAAAGACTATGACGCCATCAATGGCATAGAGAGAAGGGAAAGAGAATCCCTTGTTTATCTTCCCTTCTGCTGGGAGGAAGAGGCAAACCCTGCCATTGCATGCTGGCCTTTGCCCCATGATCAAAAGCACTTCTGCGTTTTATAACCAGTCCCGGGGATTTGTTGCTGTAAGAATCTCTGACAAGCCAGGGCTTCAGGATTCCCAAGGGGATTATGTGCACAAATGGCAATCTCTCCCTGACTATATTAAAGCAAACTGGGGTTTTGAAAGGATATTAGCCTTTATGTCTGGGGCTCTGTCACCTTTAACTACTCATGCTTAAGCAGACTGCTGGGAATCCTCCACCCACAGACACCAGCCTCTTTGAGGAGAAAGGCTGGGACAGAGTGTGGCTGCTGGTGGGGCTGGGGACCACATGGGCCGCTTCTCCAAGCCCAGATGGCAGTGCCCATGAGCCAGCACAGCTTGTGCTGGATCTTACCCTAAACCGTCAGTTCAAGCCTGAAGGGATGGGAGTCCCTGCAGGTCAGGAGGAAATCGAGGGTGCCCCTGGCTTTGCAGCCTATCAGCCATGGGGTAGTCTCTCTTCTGTGTCTGAAATATGAGACTTGTCCTTCAGCATCCGCACGCCAGAGCTGGCTTGATGCTTTTCAGCAGTGTTAAAGAGCACTGAATTTTGCTGCTCTAAGGTGGGATGATCAGGCTGTCTCTGTACCAGAAAGGGAGGGCAAGGCTCTGGACACCCAAACCTGTGGCTCTTGCAGCCAAGGAGAGAAAGATGTTTACTCTGGGTGGAAGGGGCTGTTCTGTATTGCACATCTTCAGTCTTTCTGCATGTCTGCTGCACATGCAGCAATGCTCTCGGCCATGCCACAGCTCTGAAAAAGCACAGTAGTTCAGAGCAGGGGCTGAGGCTTTCTTGCAGTGTTTGCCGATACCCTTCCTAACTTTCCTGCCAGCAGTCTGCTGTCCTTTCCCTGTAACAGCTGCTTATGAGGGCAGCCCGCAAGATTTATGTTCCTGCTGACTTCAGTTGCAAAAGGTAAGTACCCAGCCCTTGGCAACTGGTGTGGTGCAGAGATATTGGTAGGGAGTGCTTAAAGCCAGGAAGCTGGTTTTGGTCAAGGTGTAAGTCACAAGCGCTTATGTGCTAGTTATCTGCAGAGCACCTAGCAAAGGCAGGTGCCCTCCTGAGGAGGGACTTGACAGGTGTCTCCCAGAATGGGGAGGAGGGATCACTGATGGTGTTGCAACACCAAATGCAGCAGAGCATTGGAGTTGTAGCTCTCCAGTCTGCTCCCCAAGGAGTAGAGTAGGTGCAAAGGTTTGCTTTTAAAAATGACCTTGATAGAGTCTATGCTGCTGTGGCTCTGTCTTCATGCCATTCCTCGTTCTAAGTTACTTTGGGTTTCCCCCCCTTTTTTTTTCTCCTAGAAAAAGCTTTAAATGGATCTATATTTAGAATAGGCTGCACACTGCCTGAAGACTTTCTGACAGCAAATAATGATCTTAATAGGGCCCCCTGATACATATCAGGATTATTCCATTTCTAATGCTCTGTAGTTAGAAGCCTGAAGAAGGTTTGATAGTGTTTTTCCTTCCTCCAAGTGATGACCACCTCTTGGTGTAGGGTAATTGAATTTGAGTCAGACAGGGCCTTCCTGAAGATGGGCTTGCCGCAAAAATAAAGGCGACACTGAAAACTGCACAGCAATGGGGAAGTTTAACCCTTCATTCTCCCCAGGTCTTTACCATCAGAAACCACATTATTTCTCAGTGGTGGACATGGCTCTTTGCCATGAGCATCAAGCACTGCTCAGATTGCTGACCTGCAATAGAAAGTAAGCGTTGTACGAAACGTTATGGAGGAGCAGATTTCCTTCCCATGGAGTGAAGCTCTTCTCCTTAACCAGCAGCCCACAAGGTGATGCATCCTAGAACTGTGGGCTGCTGTCCATTGGAGCTTGCTGTATGTGAGGGGGTAGGAGCTCATAGAGGAGAGCAGTGGTCCTGCAGCCCCATAGGGTACTGCTTGAAAGGGCTCTTCCCTCTCTAGTTTCTCTCCTGCTGCCCATGGGAGTTCAAAGGAATGGCTGAAGGGCCACTGCTGGCTGATTTCCATTTCATATCTAATTTAAGGGTTGACCCCTGGTGCTCTAGGTTGACCTTCTGCCTCTGCAGCCACTGGCAGGGATGAGAATTGCTGCCACCAATGGCTGTTCTGATGTCTCCTGTCAGCTCTCATGAGACCCTGGAAAGGTCTGGTCTCCATGGATGAGGGAGACCTGCTTCCTCCCCCAGTTTGGACCTACAGCCACAGCCAGTGAAAGTGGAGTCAATGTTTCTGGTTCTTAATAGCTCCCAAATGAGCTGGTTCTCTACTGAAACGTCTCCTGTGGCAACAGAACTTCTTTTTCTGTCTGTTGTGGTCGGCATACCGTGGCCAGATGGCTGCCAGTGCTCTCTGAGGACAGCTGGTTTAGGGATCATTCCAGCTCCCTGTTTCCAGGGATGATACAACTTCAATTCAGCTATGAAGCATCGCAAGCTGAATCTTCTAAGAGCTCCTTTCAGTGGTGGCCTATAAGCTGTTCGCTTTGCAAAGCACTGACTTAAATAGTTGTTGAGTTAGGCTGACAGCAGGCACTTCTTGCAAATGAGGGGAAGACAAAATTGATGCTTTCAAGAAGCATTGTTGTACGTGGGAAGCTTTCCCATGGTGTAATGTTTAGCTGCTTGAGCACATTATTACAGCTGTTGTTGCTTTTTCAGCACATGTGAAAGGTTGCAAAAATATATCTGTTCTCTGCTGTATGCTTTACTTTGCATCTGGAACAGGGAGATGCCACAGTGGGTAGAATTAACGGCATTAACTGTTGAATACTGCCATTTTAACATTGCACAGACTATTGCATTTAAGCAGTCAGGATAAATATTAATTAAAATACTTGGCCTGAAAGACTGTAGAAGGACTGGAAAATCAATTGCATTCCTCTAAGGAGCTTTCTTGTTTGTGTTCTTTTTTTTTTAATTCTTTGTGAAACTTGGTGTCTTGCTGTGCTTGCTAAATCTCTGTTTCTTCTATGCTGCTGTATCTCAAAGCAGTTGCCCCATAAAACACAACAGTGGTGGGGTTGGAGAGAATTTCAGGGGGAAACGTTAAAATGCATTATATATAAAATGAAACAGTGAGGTTTTTAGGTGTCTTGATAGAAAAAAATGGATATACAGCCGGAAACCATCTTGGGAGAGGGAAAGGCACAGTTTTCATCTGCTGATGCACAGATGAATTTTACTTGCTGTATAAAGACTGTTAGAAAAGAACTTGCCTTGTCCTTGTGCCCTGTCTGCATTGGTGGCAAAAGGCATCAGAGTAACTGTGTATTTACTTGTCAGGAGCTGAGAAGCCATGATGCTGATGGTAAACTGCAAGGCTTAGGGATCTCTCTGTAGTATTCCCAGGACAAGCAGGGTAACAGGGGCAGTAATTCAGGTTTCATTCTCTTTGCTGTCATTTTGGTAAGAGATCCACAAAAAAGCTGCTGCTGCCTCTGAACTGCTATTCTCTGTCTTGGGGAACTGCCACCACCAAGGATGGAGTTGAGTGCTTACCAGCTGAGCCTATGAGCAGGAATCTCAAGAGTCAGTGCAGTTGATGGGGAGCCAACAAAAAATGCTGAGGGGTGTATGCCTGGGAAGCCTTCCTCTTGCATCTTTTTCTCTGTGCTGCAGCACCCACTGGACTTGGCCAAGGCTCTGCCCTTCCCACTAGGGACCTTTCCAACCTCTGCTGCTTCCCTGAGGACCTGCCTCGCCACCCCCAAGCTGTTCAAAGATGGGTAAACTTTCACTGCCTGAGGGCTTTAATGGAAATGTTCTGTCTGACATGGCTTCTGTGGTGTTACTGAAGTCTTTGGGGATATTCTACAATTAGCTGGAAGCTGATT
>VZTV01001676.1:2077-14616 GCA_013400875.1 Anhinga rufa | reverse complement strand
TGAACATACAGCACAGACATGATCTGTTATCTGCAGGGAAAGGTGGTGTTCCCACGGCTCTCAGAGAACAACCTGAGCCTTGTCAGCAGGTCCCCATACAAGGAGCATCATAAAATATGTTTAAACTTATAGATAAGATTTACAAACTTAAATAACAAAGATATACCAGTTCTACTGCTTTGCTTCATGCTACCAGTCGACTGGTGCTTCTCAAAATCTTATATATCGCACATACACTGCTGGAGAAAGACCCTGACACGACACTTCATGGCAGTGGTCCAAGCTTGTTCCAGTGTAACTCGAGTGAAAAGCAGTGTAGGATCAGGCTGCAGAGAGTTATGACTGGGCCCAACCAGTGGACCTACACCAGGCATAAAGTTAGCCAAGCATGTGGAAAAAAAAAGGTATAGTTAGCATCAGTTACAAAATCCTAACAATAACAACTATTTCACAATTGTTAAAGGCCAGGTTTAAAACTCAGATGTGGTATGGTTGACTCATTTTCAGTTAATTCAGGACCACATAACATACTTTTCAGTGGCAAAAAACCTATTTTTCCATGTAATTTTTCATTTGGAAAATCGGAACTTTTCCATATCATATACCTGGTTATGAATTTAAATCCACACAGTGCTATTTCTAACAACCTAACTTTTCAGTAAGCACTCTTATTCCTGACTTCTTTCAATTTTTTTAATGTCCTTTCAGAAAGGGTGTCTGTAACACCAGGAAGCTTTTATCATGCAAACAGGGCTTTTGCTACAATAGCCAGACCATTAATTCTTCCTAGTTTTCCCTTTTATATTACAAGACAAACATTGCTTTCACAAAGCTTTTGTAAATATTCATGTACACTGAATACCGCGTAAATGCTACTGTGAACCCTGCAAATTCAACATTGCCTCGTAGCTTCAAAGTACTAACCTTTTTTTATTTTTTCAAAATTTAGTAAACTCCCTTCATGTCAGACGGAGTTGTAAAACCAGTTATTAATATTTGACTTCATTATCTAGCTGCATCTAAGCTGAGTTTTCAATTATGAATCAAACTTCTGCAGTCAGAAGTCATATTTATTTCTCTATATTTTCAGATTCAAAAATGTGTTCAATTACAAAAGACTGCTTTCAAAAGATCAGATCATTCATCCATATGATATAGTACATGTTTACTAAAACTTAGTTAAAACAAACAACAAGAAAATCAGAGTAGTTTTATAAGGATCGAACACTGTAAAATGGTATCACCTGTTAACACTTTGATTTCATAGTGCTTTCTTAAAAAGATAAAAGCTCTCAACATGGTACCTGGGCAAACAAATAATGGTTAGATATGTTTTACTCTTTGCCTGCTGGACAGTAGCATGAAATATTTGGAAAACCCTAACATTTAGAAGTTACTATAGCATAGAAATGAGTTACATTCACTGTGACTTTAAGGTCCCTTCATGTTCCCCAAAATGGTGAAAACATACACATCCCCTGCTTCTCAGTTTTTACTTTCATTAGCAAAAGCATTTTTCTCCAAATGCAGCTAATCAAAAGGTCATGTTTATTTAAAAAAATAAATTTAAAAAAATTGAAAGAGGGAGAACTGACTAGCTCCAGGTCTGAAATATTACAGAAATGCCCCTTTATACCCTGAAGCAACATAAAGGTGGAAGGAAACAAAATGTAAATGAATGAGTTAACCCAGATCCCTGAATTCATAAAACTCTTCCCAGAAAATGTCTTGAAACCATCCAGATCTGCCATCCAAATACCTACCAACCTAATACTGAAATTCATCAACATTACATATAACCTAAGACCACATCATCTAATCTCTGAGGTTTTGCTGTGAATTAGTCCATTTGCTACTGAAGATGACAAGATCTGTGATAAAAACTAGACTCTATCTGGCAGTACAAGCTTTCCCCTATCCAAAGTGCAAAAATCTACCAAACATAACTTATTCTCAGAAACTGTGCTTATAAAATTAAGCAATTGTATAAAACAATGAAAAATAGCAACCCCTCGAAATATTTTTCTTGAAAACATCTTTCACTTCACATATCTCCAAAGGCAAAAATTATTTTTAATTCCCAGACAGAGCATCAAAGACTAGCCTCACTACCTTTTGCAAGGATTTCAGAAATTCCCTTCTAGAGGTCAAAAATCCTGAAAGGATCAAAGCACACTTAAAGGCTCAAAACGTTCTTCCATGGCTATTAATCACAGTGAGATACCTTTAGCATTACAGCCTGTGCCATCTTTGAACAACATACACCTTCTGTTATTTTCCTGGGAGGACGTATTTCATGATCTGGTTTTATGCCTATTTCCAGCTCTTGGTGGATCACAGCAGTCTCTGCTATAGCAAGACAATCCTCATGAGCATCTTCACCCCTTCACACCACATAGTGAAAGAACATGTTTTACCATATATTCTTTATGTAACCTCTTCTCTGACTCTTTACAATTAACTTAATTAGAAAGAATACCAAAGAAACTTTTGTAGTCTAGACATTCATTATAAGCTGCCATCAATTTCACATGATTCACAGCCAGAGGCAAATGCGTGCCTCATCTGCCCATGCCTCTCTAGGGAAGTCTGAGAGGCGTGTAATGGGCAACAACTGAAATCACATTCTGGGAGACTGATTAATACTTTTGCCCATTGCTCAACTTTATTGGAAACTTTGGACAAGGATAAGTTAAAACTCACAGGAAATGTACTGAATAATGAGGATTCTAATTTTTTCCCCTTCTTCTCCCTCTGGCATAACAATCACCCTCTGATGTTCTCATCTGCTTCCCTCCTCTGCTCCGTGCCTCCTGTCCCTACTCCCCACTCCTCCCTCATTACATGTCACAGGAAAGAGGAACAGGTTGATATGTTCCCAATTATATTTGGATATCTGACTAGCAGAACGGATGAACACTTTTCAGCTCTAAAGTTGTTCCAAAACTAAAAGCAAAATCTTTAGTTTCAACAATTTTGGCATAAAATAAATGAAATCAACATATTTAAATGGAAAGTTTCAGCTTTAAGGAAAAGTCATTCAGAGTTTCAGAAATTATATCAAAGGCCTCACCTAATGCTCTGGGCATCTTTGATAAACTTTCATAAATCAAATACTTTTTTTTTAATTATATGAGGTTGCATCAAATAAAATATTCAGATTTTTGATCTGCAGTATTACCAGTGCTGTTTAATGTATATAGTACAGATAGCTTATACAGAATAAGCTGTGGGAGGAAAGCTTTCCAGACAAACTGCAACTTAAGACATTCACTCTTTTGGGATTAATCCAAATTTGTGATAATTTACAGGATTACAATGTTACTTAATGAGATTTACAGTAGTAAAGGCGCAAGATAAAAAAGAAGTCTGTGGATTTTTGTAAATTTAATTTGAATCTCCTGGATTTACTGCACCTTTTATTTTTTAAACAACACTAATAATTCAGATCACAGCTTATAAAAACACATTTTGCTTTTTCTTACCAAGATAACTGTAACATTCATACTTCATCCTGAAAAAATTCCCTATATTCATCTAGATGCAGTCTAATTAAAATGACAGCAACAATCAAGTAAAAAAAAACCCCAAACCGGCCTCTGAAATACATTCAAAATATTAAGGTCGGACTTTGATATCCTCACTGAGCAGTACATTAAGCAGCAAGCAGTCTCAAAATACTCCAAAAACACTACTCAGTACAAGTACAGCTGGTAAAATGTGGGCTAAAAGGGACTTTCTAATTTGCTAAAATGATTAGTGATGAAAACTCAGTTATTTCTGTATTCATGGAGCTAAGTGATAAAATAATGCTGCTTTCTTTCATTATCAGTGTAAAATAAAGGTCATCAGCTGGTTACAAAGATCAAGACCTAAAAGAGACAATTATATGAACTCCCTGAAAATCCTAGTCATCTATATTCATACCTGAACTTTGCCTGCACACACTGCATTGATGAATATTAGTGTATTAGACAGACAAACATCATCAGCTCAACACGGTCAGTAGTTTTGAGTTTCATTACCAAGCAAAACATCTTGTGAGCAAAGTGATTTCATTAACATATTCAAACCACTGGCTGGCTCAGTCTGAAGGTCACTTAAAATTCTTTGAAATACGAGACAACATTTTAATTCCTAAATCTCACGTAACATTTAACATTAAAGAATAAGGAAAGTATTTCATAACTCTCTCTAAAAATTTAATCCACACAAGTCGATTAATCATTACCAAATAGTGTTAAACCTGAAAAGTGCAGTTTCTCAGTAAAAGAATAACCATCATGATATAGCCTTACTTTGCCCTTCGATATCTCCTTTCATCTAAAGACCTTGTCATTGTCCCCAGAGGTATTGCTTCCATTTTACAGGTGAGGAAACTGATGTGTTAAGCAGTTTGCCTAAGAGAATACAAAATCAGTGGCTAACCTAAGGATAGCAGCCAGATCTGTCAATGACATTTTGATCAATGCTTCACTTATAAAACTAAACAGCTTTTAAATATATTCCTGTGCCATGGGGTAAAGCCTGAAATGTTTCACTACATGGACATAAGGATTCAAAAATTCCACTTCCACTTTCCAGGGTGTGTCCAAGGGCAAAGGACCATACTTGTCCAGTCTCCAAATTCAGAAGCCACTGACCAAGATCTGAGCTGATTCAGCTTCAATCCAAGTTGGCAGGAGAGAGATCATCCTCTCATTTCAAATATAAGTGAGAACAGGGGTTAAGGAGAGAATGCTTTCTGATTTTTTAAAGGTAAGAAATAAATTTATCTTCTTCATATATGCACTTCTCTTAAAATATTGCTCAGGTAAAAGTCAGAAAGTGGGAATCTTCCCAAAGCAAAACACAATTAAACTCAAACAATAACGACAGAGCGATTGTCATAAACAATTGGCATGGGACTATTGTTCAAACATGTTCCCTTCTTCCTAAGGCAAGTTTTTTAATGCTTCTTATTGGAACTACATCTACTGCCCTTTCACAATATCACTGCTCTGCAAACTAGGGCCTCACTCTCCTTTTAAAATGCCTGACCACACAGGTACTGTGCTTACAGAAACCGTGCTGGGAGGCAGGCGCAATAGGGCTCTGAAATTTCCTTTTAAATCACAGCACTGCATTTTAATCTGACAGCATACACATGTAACACATGGCAAGATGCTTCTCACCATACTGGCAGGTGTGCTGGCCTGAAGGAGCAGATATTTAAATAAAATACCGTGCCATTTTCCAGGTGTTAAAACAAACAAGCACGACTCAAACATGTACATGAGAGGGGTGAGACAGGAGAGGGAAATTCTTTACAGAGAATCACCCTGGGCAAATGAAATCCCAAGTTTATTTCTAAGGCATTTAGACCTTTGAAATTCCCTCTTTCTTCTCGTGCAAGGAAGCCCTGCACTTGGGCCATGGGCAGGGAGAACAGCAGCAGGCTGCAGGTAGGGAGCATGATTCCCAGCATGGCTCCATTATGGGTGACCTCCTGTGCTGTGTACAATACCTGAAGCTGTCATGCCATGCAGTGGCCTTTTTCCTGCTCCACCACCATCAGGAAGAGGCAGCTGGCTAGCCTCCATCTTCCCCTAGGGCTGTCGGTCAGCCTGTGGGGCCAGCAGGCAGCTGGGGAAGATCAGCACGAGACACGGCCACCCAGGAACCCTTATATTTCATGTGCAAGGTGCAGCAGTAAGATAACTTGGTAGGAATTCCCTTTTGGAGGGGGGATTTCTTCCCCTTCATAGGAGTCAAACACGCCTCAGCTTGTTATTCCCCAGTGCCTGCAAGAAACCCACAAGGAACCCAGAGGATCCTTCCAGGCAATGTCCATCTTAAGACTGCACAGCAGCTGCAGGAACTGGGCTTTTAAGGAAGTCTCCATTAGGACACTCTTGCAAAAGATGCATTAAGCAGGGGACTCCCATAGTACAGAGCACAATACACACAACCTTTAAACATTATTTTTCTCCACAAGCTCCTTCCTGTGGGGGGAGGGAGTCGCTGCTGCAACCTCCCCTGCCTAGCAAAGATGGGGTGGGAGGAGAACAGGGTGTACAAGCTGACCACTGTTCTCTACAACTTTTACATAATTTACCATGATATTGCAGCGGCGGCTAAGGGGAAAGGTATTGCCAGGAATACCTAAGCCAGTCCTTGTAGTAACTTAACCCCAAGAAAAAATAGATAGTATTCTTCATAAGTCACTGTCAATCTACTGGGTTTCTTTTACAAGAATAAGTGTCCATGTGTAATGTTGAAAAACAAGTCAGTAATACCGAGAATTCTGTACAGACTACATACTCCAAGAGAACTACACCTAAATATACACTTTCTTACACGCGTTACCTGGACAAAGGGTGTGAATACACAGAAATGAAAGGAACTCCTTATCCACATGACACAGCTTAGGAAGGGGCAATGGAAGAGCGCTAACAGAATTCCCTTCCCCATTCACCCTCTCTGGTTCAGATCAGTATGAATTAGTAATTTCAGAAGTAAAGTGGAAGCAAGCACAGGGAGATAGTTTGAAAACATCTTTGAGTCCAGCATGGTCTTGAAGTCTACACTGATGATCATGTCGTATCCTTACCACTGCACTATGAAAGGTATTTACAACCATAATTCTGGATGTCAACAGTTCAAATGAAGAAGGAAAAAAAGAAAAAAAAAAAAAGAAGAAAAGGCCATGTTTACTGATCTTTTCCACAACACAATTAATTATAAACGACAAGAAAAACCTCAAGCCAAGCATCTAGGTGAAATGTGTTACCCTGCAAAATGTAATCTGGTTGAGTGCACCTTCCCAACACCCTTTGGTTGACCAAACAGAAGATGAAATTTTTCCCTTCTCTGTCACCTGTTTACTTCTCTTAGTTGTTTCCTCCTCTTTTCAGACCCTGCTTCCCTCCAGCTTGGAATTGGCTACAATTCCCTTTTCTAAGCTCCCTCCAGCTACTCAGTTGACTCAATCACATGGTGCAAAATCACTTGCATTAGAGACCACCTTTTCCTTGGTGTCCTGTAAAACTTGAAACTACAAGTTGAACAAAAATATATAATATATTAAAAAAGGAGCTGGCATGTCTGAAAGAAAGGCAGTATTAGCACAATTATTCAGAGATTAGGTACAGTCTAACCTTTTTATATTTAACTGAAAGTTAATTTGGGAGGTATATTACTGTTTCCTCAATGAAAATAAGAAAGTAACAAAAACCCCAGCACATCCCCTGTCACAAAACTATAGTAAAAGTGAAAACCACCACAATTTTCTCTGCCAGTTGGCATTTGCTAGAAGCAGATCATAATACCACCACCATATTCCCATTACTTTATTTAACACTAGTGTTATTAGCAATAAATTGATTTCTTCCAGCACTTCCCTTTGGATTGTCTCAGACTGACTAAATAGTTACCTTCCCCACAGGAGAGAGGCTTCATTTGATCTGAATAAACACCAGCTTTCAATTTTCAGTCTTATTGGAGCTGTTTAAAAACATTGGTGAACTATCTGACTTCTTGCCAGAGAGCACGCAGGCATCTGCCCCACTGTTTGCACCATGTACCCAACACAGAGCAAAAGGAACACAAAATCAGATCGCTTCTCTCTATTCCAGGGCACTGAGAGCATGATAACTTTTCCAAATGCCTAGGAAGAAACACATTTGATTTTTTTAACACCACTATCCTGATGTGCTTCGTAGCTATTGTTATTTATTCTGCTATACAGCTTTCATGCAGATCATCAGCCAAGAAATCTGAATGATGAATTAAGTCTTTACAATAAAATTCTACCACTCTCAGTGACTGTTTTATACTAGTCTGAAACAAATCACCTTTGAGTTCACAAAAGTTTTAATAGAGAAAGCTAACTAAGAAATATGACATTATAGAAAAAACATATGTTGCTAACAATGCCTATGATAACCTCTTGTCTCCACATAGTAAATGCGGTACCTGAGCGGAAGATTTCCACAAAGCCATCTCTTAATCTTTTTCTTAATCCAACACTCAGACTCATCTTCATGTTTGAAAAACATAACCACTTGTTCTTTTTTCCCCAAACTGTTGAAAGCATGTCCATATCATCTACGGAATATTCTTCTAAATGAATAGCATGATGTATTCCCAATAGCAAGCCATTTTTCAAGAGGCAACAAACTTTATATAGAGAATAAATAAATTTATAAAATGAATACTTCATATCTAAAGAGAGAACTAATTGATATTACTAAGTGCCTCCACCTGTCAGAGGATTTTATTAATAGCTTAGCTTTAAATAGTCATTCTTAGGTAAAGATTGCTTATTTAATTTTCACTATTTGCTCAATGGTTAAGAACGTTATAAACCAGTAAAATATCACATTGGGTGATGTCTGTTTCAAAAGTATCACCTGTAGTGAAAGATACCAGAGAGATATAAGAAAGGAGGTATATGCTTATACAAAATTATTTGCCATAAAGGAGGTAAGCAAGACACCATTTTAGTGTGTGCTTGGATTTAAACACATAAAAATCCAGTAAGATTTTCCTGTTTTTACAGTAAACTACATGTTAAAAATCAGGCTACTATTCTAACAGTAGTTTTGGCAGCATGTTTGGCTCTCACTGTGGGGCTGTTGACTCTCAGGAGGTAACTTCTGCAAGATCACAATTCTTCCATGGTCAAGAATCATCTTGTAAGCATAGAAAATCCATGGGCAAAAACGGTAAAAGTTTACATTTTTGTTTATATATATATTTGTTTATATATAGATATAAACAAAGTTCACATTTTGTTTATATATAAACAATACATATTTGTTTTTATACAAATACACATACTTAACAGCTTTGCTCTGCACAGAGATAGAGCTGATTGTGTACTTATGTCATGGACTGAAATAAAGTGGTCATTTAATATCTATACAACCTCTTTCAAAATTAAGATTTTTTTTTATTTCATGAAACAATGAACTCTGAACTAATAATTTCATATTTTTCATGGATATTGGCCACTTGCACAAAACCTGAAGAACCAAAAGTATTGGCAAAATAGCATAGTAGAAGTAATAAAATAAAATGCTTATGATATGTTTTGGTCATATCATTAAACACAGGACTGAAAAGGATTGAGAGCACTTAAGATTCCAGGGCATGTGAGAGTAGTATGATAGCTGGTATAAAATATAAATACCCCTTTGTTCTTAACTGTCATCTAAGTTTTTTTACTTTTCTTACACTGATGTAAATTAAATCTGCAATATCATTTGAAATAATGATTTTTCACTACTGTTTTCTGAGAAAATGTTGTTAAAAACTTCCATTTTGAAAGGCAAGTTGTTTTGGGGATTTTAGAGCTTCTACGGTCACATTCCAAACTTCATGTGTGCCCAGACAGCATCCTGCATACAGGTCACTTTTGGAAAGTTAACACTGAAACACATATTTAAACAAGGAAAGAATTAAACCCCTTTCCTTAATTGGGAGAAAGTGAATTATGTGAAAGCTGGACTATGGGTCTGCTCAAACTGTTCCACTTTCCTCAGCTGCCAACCTGGATTCCTACAGAGAGGAAGAAGTTTAACAAAGGCTAGATTTTTTGAAAATCATTATGCCCATTTTTGAGCATCTTTCTGTTTTTATTGAGATTGTCTAAATACATCTACAACAACCTTCTCTTAATTGAAATGTCAAAGGATGGACATATGGACACATGTAACAGATAAGCTTTCATATCAAACACCTAGGAAAAAAACGTGGGAGTTAGGATTAAATGAAGTAAACTCAAATATTAAAAAAAGGAATTGCCTGGATTTGTTTTTCATAGTAACTGAAAAATAAAGGAGCAATAAAACTGATTTGAGATTCATCTTTCAAAACAAGAAGTAGCTGGCAGCACTTGGTATGTCTTGAATGCCAGATTTTACAACACACTGAATCTTTTCTATAGAAAAAATTAGCATAAAAATGAATCGGATGTTACAAAGACACCAATTATGAAAAGTTGTGTGCTCATGCGCACATGCAAACACACGCGCACACTCTAATCTCTACATTGTATTCTTTCCATAGCATTGGCTTGAATTTTTGGCACATCAAAAATCAAAAGTAAGTTTTCTTTGTTTCAGCAGGCATTTTATATCTATATTCAAACTAAAGCACAGTGGATAAGTTAACTCCCTCATAGTCAATCCAATGTTCCAGTCTTTGTAGGCTTCATCTTGTTTTTCTGTAGATGGCCAGAAACATTGCCCCACAGAGATTTTAGGTGTACATTTGCACCGCTACTCTCTTCATTTCAGAACAACAGGGGATAAAATAATTAGGCAATGTTACAGTGCTCAAACTCAATCAGATACCATAAAACAATTACAGGTCAGACTCATTGTCTTTTCTTTTAATATTATGTCAACTTAATAATTCAGGCAGAAGCAACATATTACTTGTGCTGTGCCAGCACCTATTGACCCCATAATTTGAGGAACTGATACCCAAGAGTTGTTGCAAGCTTCTCTATAGAAATTAGGTCAAGATTCACAAAACAAGTGGCAGTCAAAAATGGTAACTCAGATCACCCAACTCTTGACCTCTTGCTTTAGAAAGTATCCCACACCTTTTCTTTCCCAACACCATACATACTGAAGCTACTTTGTCTGAATAACTCTCTCTCATAATATGTGGATCCACTTCTTAGAAAGTAGAGCTACAAACTCTCTGTAGTAGAGCTACTCCTCACAAGTGAGGAGTTCACCTGCTTCACCAGGGGCAGCAGATTTGGACCTTCCACTGACAGCAGAGACACAAGTCACATACCATTAGCAAGTAAGACTAAACCATGCCACCACTGCTCTTGTGCAGTGCTGCTCACCACAGTGGGCTTTGCCAACCTAAACCCATAAGGTATAGTCTCTGTTCCTTTTTCTGATCTTAGGGTGAAAAGCTTTGATTTTAAGTTCAAGTGAGTTGTCATTTAAGAAAGATTAAACACATACACCTTTTCTCCTCCCTATCAAGCCACGAGCGTATGTAATGCACGTGCCTGGAGCAGTTGATTTGTTCTGAAAGCTGAGAAATTGGTAGCTGTTCCAACATCCTCCAAGGGCAGCCCCAGAGCCAGGAGCAAGCTGCTGAGAGCACCACCTTTCTGGTCTCAGCAGTCTCATTCATTGCACTGTAGCCTTTAAAATTGGGCCATTTATATTCAGAGCTTAGAGGCCTGGGACTGAAGTCTGAGGATGACTGTATTTCACTGTTGAGCTACAGTTCTTAGGGGGGCACCAAGGTATAATCTTTGAAAGCTTTAGGCTTTCAGTGGTAGCTATTTGGACTGCTTTCAAAAGTACCTCATCTGCATTCAGTGAAGGAAAGAGAGATTTGCCTCCCCATGGACCGTTAAAATACAAGTGTGAGTGCATAACATTCGCCTGTGGCCAGCAGCAAAGTCTTCCTTACCCCTTTCTTTCAAATCCCCTCCTCCTTGATCAAATAACATATTCAGTGTCTATCCAAAGTCAATGCATATGCCAGACCTGAAATGTTTTGTAGTCGCACGTGTTCCTCAGTTGCAAAGCAGCGAGGAGTGTAAGGGGTCTATGGTCTCTGCTAAAGCACCAGCCACTGTGATAGACGCTACTACAACATGATACAGTCATGTTAACATACAGCGTCTGACCTCCAGTTCTGCTGGGGCTGTGCCCAATTCTGTATACAGTTTCTCACACACACCTGCATTTTCTTCTGGGCAGAACAGTAATCTTTGTGGCATTGATTGTATTGTAAAAGGGTAAAAATATTTAAGAAAAAAGTAAGCTCTATCTTCAGAGTAACTTTTCTGGCATATTAGTAGGTCAACTTCTATAGTTTACCATAGACCTACTACTTACAAGCAAATCAAAACAATTACCCACTCTAACCTAGGCACACACTGTATCTGCAAAGTCAAATACTCAGAATACAGGTATCTCAAAATTAAGGGCACCTTAATCTAACTTCTTCAAAATAAACATATCCTGAATAAGGCCTCAGTGACATTAATGCTTGCAGTCTTCACCACTGCTGATCCTATATATATTTGAACCCTTTTTGACCTATCTTCTCCAGTCTGCCCCTATCTCATATTTATCCCCATACCTCTGGCTCATCATCACTGCTGCACTCTCATTACCTTCTTCAAGAAGGAAGATTCATAAATGTTCATTATTGCATCCTTTTAACCTCCAGAAAATGTTTGCTGTTTTGGAGCAAACTACAGTTTTTCAATGCTTTTTCATTGACGCAAGCACAGGCCAATTGTCAAAGCTATGATAAAACATATCTCTCTGACAAAAGAAAATCCAAATTCCAAATTTTAATCATGGGGGCAAAATAGAAGCAATTCAAGATAGAGGGGTTTGTTTGTTTGTTTGTTTGTTTTTAAACATGATCAAAGTATTTTCCCTTGCTCTTCTCTTATAAAAAGTGGAATTGGTAAAGCTGTCCGTAAAAATTCAACTGAGACTCCCAATAAGCATGAAAAATTTCATACTGAATTGTCAAAGCCTGACAGCTATAAATAACTA
>VZTV01001666.1:0-16796 GCA_013400875.1 Anhinga rufa | reverse complement strand
CCCCCCCCTCCGCCCTTGGAGGCGCCGCTCCCCTCCCTCAGCGGGGAGGGTGGCGGGCTGCCCCCGTCCCCAGCGGCTTTCGGAGCCACCCCCGCCCCGGTGCCTCCCTCGGCCCCCGAGTCGCTGAGGGAGGCCCCTGCGAAGCGGGCGAGGCTTCCTGCCCCGCTGCGGTGGGGCTCTCCGGGGAGGCGCCGGCAGCCCGAGCGGCAGCCAAGCCTTTCCTCGAGGCTTCACTGGGGCGGCCGGGGGGTATCGGGCTCCCCCCCTGAGCCGCCCAGAAGAGCCCCTCACGCCGCGGCGGCACAGCCGGCGCGGGGGCGCTGCGGGCCCCGGCGGCGCTCCCCGAGCCGCTGGCAGCTCCCCGACGGCAGCGCTTGCCCCGGTGCCCTCGCCGAGAAGCGCCTTATCGCCGGCCTGCGGGCTCCTGCCCCTTCGGAACCGCTGCGGCAGGCTGGGCCGGTCCGCGGGGAAGCTGGCGGGAGGCGCCGGGTCCCTCTGGCCGCCCCGCGCCCCTGCAAGGCCTTGCCTTGCGGCCGGAGCTTGGCGAGCCCCGCGAGGGGACCCCGCTAACATCTGCGTGTAGGGCTTGCTGCCCTAGCGCGGAGGCAGCAGAGCTGGGCTGGATCCCACCTGGCAGTGTCCAGTCACCCAGAAAGCGCTTCCTGGGACGTCGTCTAAAAATCTATAGTCATTTCCTCGCTTCTTTTGGGTTGTTTTACTTTGTGTTTCATTCACGAAACCAGGCTAGATAGTTTAACGGATTTCTGGAGAATGCTTTAGGACACTGAAAAAAACCACAGTCCTCTAGTAAAGTAAAGAAAACCCAAATCAGCAATAATCAATTGTAAAAAAAAACAAACTAGCATACTTCCTCATATTTACCTTCTTACATACCTCTCCCACCTTCCTTGCCTGTTTCTTTTCTGTCTTTTTCCTCTTTTCCTCTTCACAGGAAAGAATGAGTATGATCTTCTGATAATTGGTGGAGGGTCTGGAGGCCTTGCTTGTGCAAAAGAAGGTTTGTATGTATAAATTACAAAAGTTTTGGTTTGGCTTAAGTAGTGTTTATGGACGCTGAGAGAATGGCAAAGCTTTTTAAGAAAGGTAGTATACTTCAGTCCCTGCACGTTAATCATTAACTCGGCTCCACACAGTAAATCTGCAGATCAGTTCACACCCTCAGGTAGGGTGAGCTTGTTTGGCTTTCCTGTTGCCCTTTTAAAAAATATTTCTTCTTTTCTCATGGGAAAATCTAATAAGCTTTTATTTCACTGTTATTGTAAAGTACCTGAGAGCCTCCATAGATACTGTATTTTTTAAATTATACTGTTTCTTATTTATATGCTAAAACAACAGTTGCTTTAGGCTGTTTCCAAGAACTGTGTAACTGCTGTAGAGAACCTTGCCCGTTTGTAACTCACGATGTAACATGCTCAACATCTGAAACATCTCATTTGGGGTCAGATTGCATTTTAGGGTCAGTGGAAGCTGGAGGCTCTAGTCTGGGTTATTAAGTGCCTTCTGGAGAATCTGCTGACTACATAGGCAGCCTGGGTCCCTAGTCTGGCATCTTGAGTTAGTATAAACCACCAGCCGTCATCTCCTGTGCCCTTAATCTGTACCTATGCTACTAAAAATGTTTAGGTTTATGTGTTTACCCCTCCTCTAAATATTTTGTCTTGCTTTTTTGTTTAAAGCTGCTCAGTTTGGAAGGAAAGTGGCTGTTTTGGATTATGTGGAACCATCTCCACAAGGTATGGAGAAATACTAGGATATGTGGACGTGTGTATAAAATGGTTGCAGCAATCTGCTCACCGAGGCAGGCAGCAAAGTGGCCAAAGCCACGCTGCCTGCTTTGCTTGTAGTTAAAGTCCTTAAGCCCAGCTTGCTGTACTGCTCATTCCCCGCAATGATGTCCCAGCTCTGCCCGCTTCCCCGGCACGTTAAGGTTATTAGCAGTGTTTGATGCTGCCATTTGTAGTAGACTTTGGACTTAAATATGTGAGAGTATTGTCACTGTCAATGTAATTTACTATTTCTAAAAATTATGGATCGCATCATGTTGAGGTTCTTAATGTACAATATGTAAAATAGGATATGCAAATGCAAATAAGCAAATGTGAATGTGTAGTAACTGGATCTTCAGAACGCTGAGAAACATCTTGAGATGGTTTGAATTTCAGAACAGAAATACATAGAGATGTTTTTTATCAAAATAAATGAACATAAGCAGAGTTAGAAACTGATCTGTAGGAGAAACTGTGTGTTGTCTCAGAACTTTTAAACTAATGGCATAGACAACCTAGTTCTCTAAGTAATCTAATTGCATTAAGTTACACTAACCTGATACATTTACTTTTTTCTTTCTTTCTTTTTTTTTTTCCCAAGGAACCAAATGGGGACTTGGTGGAACTTGTGTGAATGTTGGCTGCATTCCTAAAAAGCTTATGCATCAAGCAGCCCTTTTAGGGAATGCCCTTAAAGATGCCCAACACTATGGCTGGAATATAGCCCAACCTGTTCATCATACCTGGTAAAGATTATTGCCCATATCCACTCCTGTGTGCTACAAATGCATAACAACTTTTCCCAGCTGGCATTTATTTAGGGAGAGTTAGGGAAGTGAATTTTGCATTAAGCTTTTTAGACTCCTTGTTTAAAACACAAAACTGTATTTACTGGTAGATATTATGTTGATTTGGACTTGATAATTTACTTTTATAGTAAGAAGTACCTTAGAGCGTTCCTAATTTCTAGCAAAATTTTTGTTTCGAGTTGCATAATCTGAATTTGTAATGTGATAACTTCATGTTCGGTTTCTTGCTTTGTGATAGGTCTGTGATGGCACAAGCTGTTCAGAATTACGTGAAATCCTTGAACTGGGGACACAGAGTGCAACTACAAGACAAGTAAATAACTCTTTGAAGTTCATCTTTCTTCCCAGAGTCAAGGAGCTCTTCTCCTTGTAGAATTACTGAATTGCCTTTGGAGTTTCTTATTAGAGCTCATATTTTGAGTTTGTAAGTCCTTTCTGCTCAGGACTATAAGCGCTCTTGCCAGTGTAAGTGACTTTTTTTTATTCTCCCCTTCCTTTTTTTTTGTGGGAAATAGTGGTTGAAAGTGACCCTACGAGAAAGCTTTCTAGCAGTGTAGTGATCAGGGAACACTCTCTTTAATCTGGAGAGGTTTTGCATTAAAATGAAGTGGTCAGGTTTTCTCAAGATAATTTCAAGCTTGTCCGCCAAAATTTATATGCCGTACAAGCCCACAGAGAACACTACACTAGAGGAGCTGATTTTTTTGCTTTCAGTGCAGAAATGGTTCCAAGTTCTTCAGCATGCAGTTCCTTTTATAGAGAATTATATTAATAGGTAATGTAACGGGTGCTGGTCTTGTGACTTCTGCTGAGTCACTTCTGTATGCTCTCAGATGAGCATTGTATTAGTAATGTTATAAAAAGTAATTGTAATGCTATGGCTAGTGGAAAATGTATCGTTTGAAGAGGTGAATAACCTGATCCCAAAGCATGTTACAGGGTTAGGTACTCTGCTGTATAGAGGAGTTAACTGTGACACAAGAATTAAGTGACTTAAATTATGTGACAGCTGCAAACAATCCTATGAAATGAGATGCTTTCTTCCTTTTACTTTTCTATTTTACTTTTCTATGCCTGTTTGTTATCCTTTTTAGCACTTCAGATATAGAAAAAGTATCTGATGGTATTTCATTCATATTCTTAATTAAGTGTACATTAATTTTGCTGTTTTCTTCTAAACAGGAAGGTGAAATATTTCAACATGAAAGGGAGTTTTTCTGATCCACATACAATCCGTGGTTTAACAAAAGCAGGTAAAGAGGTGAGCTGCTCTGCTGATTTCTGCAGTATCATTCACTTCAGATATTTCAGGTCTCCATGTCTTGCTTTTCAGGTCAACTGGGAGCTAGGCTTTACTTTTGCAATTTGCTTTAGGTATTCAGTGTTGTTTGGTGAGAGAGATTTGCATTTTCCACCTAGAGATGTTCATGAACTTGACTGTTGCCTAGTGAGTCCATAGCCTCTAACCTGTCAGTTAGGTGCCATTACATTTTCTTCGCAGATGGAAATCCTGAGACAGGAGATTGTTTCATTTTGTTTTGTTTGTCAGAGTCATACTGCTTTGATAGATGCTTACAGAGATGTAAAGAGGACCAGCATCTTATTGCTCTGGGCATTAGATCAGACTGAGATGTTTTCCTCCTTCAGATGAATGTAAGGGTGCTCAGCTTTCTAATACAAAATTGCGTGTGGGAGGCGATTACACTGAATGCACAGCTTTAAGCAACTGGGTCATGTAATAGAATGGTGGCCATACTTAATGAGCATACTTAATGAGACTGAACACGCATTTTTAACGCCTTTTTGACGATCATTATATAATGTTACTGGTTAATATCAGCTTGAGAGAGCTAAAGTTTTTGGGTAGATGCCTAGCATCTTCTAGAAACGTGCCACTTTGGAGGTAGCTTAGCTCCAGGCCTTAGAGACAGAATTCACTTGCTGTGATCCCTTTGTGTTTTGTCCTAAGCAAAAACAGATTTTAAAAAGCTGCCATTTGTGCACAACAGTTGCTTCCAAGTAGTCATCAGATCTTGTCCAGTATAGGAACAATTGTAAGCTTAATATTCAAACAAAACCTGATAGAGAATGTGTAGGAGAAACTCCTGCATGTATTAGTTTATCTCCATCCTTTTTTAATGCATTGCTGATTATTATGTCATATAAATAGCAGATGGTAGTGCCAGCTTTCTCATTTATCACTCATTTGTACATAGATAAATTCTGAAGACAGGTAAAAGGATTTCAAATGCTTGATCTTGATTTTGTATTTTTGTTTGTAGACTATTGTTACTGCAGAAAATATTGTCATTGCTACTGGTGGAAGACCAAAATATCCCACACACGTAAGTTACACTTGCCATCTGACAACCCCAATGGCTTTACTGGTTTTGTTGCAGATAATAATGAACATTTGGAGGATAAAGAATGTAAATACAGAGTAACACATGAGAGATTTTTGTACTTGTGTGAAACATTGTCTTTTATATAAAGCACAGGCTTTTCGGAAAAATATTTCCATAGAAAACGATATGCATCAATTTAGTATGTTGATGTTGCCTAGAGCTGTAGGATAATCCAGGTTGGAAGGGATCTCTAGAGGTCATCTAGTTCAACCTCCTGCTCCAGGAGATTGGCGTCAGCTGTGAGGTCAGATCACCTTGCTCAGGGCTTTTTGCAGTCAGCTTTTGAAAGTCTCTGAAGCAGGAGACTGGATAATATACCTGGGCAACTCCAGCTATATTCCCCCTGGTCTGCTGGCTATACTTCAGCTAATACAGCCCAAGCTGCTGTTAGCTTGCTTTGGTGCCAGGACTTGCATTGTAGATTCAAGATCTTACCTGTGTGTTCATAGATTGCAGGTGCGCTGGAGTATGGAATCACAAGTGATGATCTATTCTGGTTAAAAGAATCTCCTGGAAAAACGTAAGTTACCTTGCAATGGCTTTAATGGATGTCGGCATTCATACTTTTTCTTTGTGGCAAGGTGAAAAATGTTCAAAATTGCCTTTTATGCACCAATTTTTCTGTCCTTCTGTTTTCATTAGTATATGTAATAGGTGTCCCCCCCATTATGAAATTCCCTTCTAAAATCAAATTAGATATGAATTTTCACTATCTTAGGTTAAGGTGACTTGTTTGCTGTAGCAATTATACACGGAAGTCACAAGAGGGCGGCATAAACTTAAACAAGGGCTGTACTGCCCCTGTTCTTTGCTATGGGTATATGTGAAATTGCTCTTCAATTAGGCAAGAAACTCCAACATCATTTTATGTTCTCTTAAGCGGTGGCAGTTCTGATAACAAAAGAAAATATGATGAGATAATTGGGGTTTTTTTGCCTTTTCTTATGCTTTGAGAGCTATTGTTCAACTGAAATGCTAAAATGCCATAGTCTTTGGGTTTTTTTACAGCACATAGCACCCTAAGATTCTGAGTCAACATTGCACTACAGAACAATTTCCTGCTGCAAATAATTGTGATAGGAAATGCACGTTTGCTAGCAGGAAAGTCAGATAATAGTATTTTTTCTTTTCTCTGTTCAGCACTTCTAGAAAAAGCAAAGTATATATAACAAAAAGAGACTTGAAACTATAATACTGGTGTTTTGAAAGAAAACAGAGCTGCCATTCATGGCTGTGACTTTAATATAAAAAATGCACTGTGTTAGGCTAAACATCAAATGGATAAACAAGACTCCTTGGTACAGTTTAAAAAGGAAAGTAAACTTGCTGTTTGTAGTATATCAGTCACCTCTTCAATTTTGAGAGAATGATTTATGTGAGGAAATTGGTTTAAAAAAAAAAAAACAACAACAACAAAAAAACCACCCCCACCCCAAAAAAAACCCTAAACCTAAGATTTATCCCTGTAAGATTTTTCTGTGAAAATGTGGCTTTTGTCCAGTTGCTGCTAATGCAAGTTGTAACAGTGTAATGTGGGAGTCTAGTGTTTATATGTTGCATTCCTGAGATTTAGTAAAAATAAGCCTGCAGGGGCTACAGTAGCATTTCTGTGCTTTATCAGGCTGTGTCCTCGCAAATGAAGGAGGGAGTTGTTAAAGGTTTGTTTCTGTCGGATTTGTTTCTATTATAAATATTCCCAAGGTTCAGTTTAACACCTTTTGTTTTTAGTCTGAGCTGTGTTGTACTTATTCTTTCTTTTCTCCCTCTCCAAATGTGCATAGCTACAAATTACGTGCCTAGGGGTTATAGAACTGTTAGTCCTGCAGTTATTCATATTAAAAAGAAAAAAGCAAACCGTTAACCTTCTTAAAAGTCCCTTAGATATACAAACATTGTGAAGAAATTCTCACTACTGAGATGAAGGGTTTTGGCAGAGTGAATTAGAAAAGATGCCTTGAAATATGTTCAGAATGAGTGAGAGATTAAGCAGGTGTGAAGGAGTTTAGGTTCTGCTTTCTTAACTTTTCTATTAGACACTGACAATGCCCAGCAACCCTCTACTTTGTAGAAGAAATTGTGAATAATGTGCTGCTGATACTGTGAATTAGTGCCAGCTGGCATCTGTCTTTCATCTAATGTAAAAGACGAGCAAACATATGCCCAAATTACAGATGCTCTCATTCTATTCCCTGCGAATCTCCAGTAGATATTTCTTTATGGGCAGCATGTGGCTTTTTGCAGCACTTCCCAGGAGCTACGTGCTAAAAGAGGGGGTGATCATCCATTCACAGATGAATCAGATGCCCTAGTGCTGGAAAAAATTATTTCCCACTGTGTTAAATTGTTTGTCAAACATAAAACACAGACTAGCAGATTTTAATCTCTTTACCTCAACCTGTACAACTCTGTACACCTTCAGAAGTTGTATGTTTTTATTGTAGGATAGATAGATGATTATCTAGGGTCTTTTGTGAGAAAACACGTGTTGTACTGGTTCTGCAATCCCCAGAGCTCACCGAGCAGCAGCCCCCATGTCTGTACTTATTGGAAGTTTGAAAGCATCTCTGTTAGAACTGGGAGATGGTGCAGATCGGTTTAGGGTAAGGTATAGGCCACAAGCTAGTGTTTCACCTACTGCTTGGCTCTGCTCTCTTAGCATAGGATAGACTGTAAGTCCAACTGTTGGGCTTGTTTCTCTCTTGCAGGATGGTGGAAGAATAACTTTCCCAGGGATATGTGGCTGGTCAGTGGCAGGGCCAAAAAGACAAGCCAAATTTGCTGTCTGCAGAGCTCCATCATGCCTTTAACATTTGTTTTTAGTCACCATACATGTTTGCATATAAAATATTTTCATTTTCTAAGGTTCTTCACGTCCTTCTGTGAAACACTTCTGTCTTTGTAAGCGTGTATGCCAGTAGTTTTCCTGATAACAGGGTGGAGGGAGGATCATTGCTTTGTGAATTTTAGTTAAAATTGATGAATGATGCATCCTTATAAAGAGACTGCAATGCATGCCCCACGTTGTCTTAGCCTTCAGTTTCTGTGTGGTTTTCCATGGATTTAGTGGTTTATGTTTATTTTGTGAAGCACCGTGCTAGTGTGTACTAGTGTATACTACTTTGGCCAGGAATGAAGCAAAATGTAGAATACGAAACAGAGTGGGGTGCGTAGGCCATGATATTGGGTTGATATTTCAAATGTGTTCCTTCCTGTGATCTGACTACTTTGAATTTTTACCTGTTTGGAGCATGTTTTGTCAAAATAGTTTTGCTTTGTTGCTTAGAGTTTTTGAATTAATGGAGGCACAGCTGCTGAGGGAAAAGATCTTTACTTAATGGATTATTTCCATGCAACTGTTCTCTCTGCTGACATTGTCATTTGTGTTGCTAAAACCTAACTTCCTCAAAGCAGTCCAACAATGTTAGATGTGGGTAAAAGAATATGATAAGCTTCTGTGACTTACTCTTGTAATGCTTATGCTTCCTTGCTTATCCTCCTGACTTTAAATAACCTATTTAAACTCTGTGATTATGTGGTTTGTATTTTAAGTTCTTAAACTTCTAAAATTTCTAGCTTTCCAAAATGCAATTAGCAAACTATTTCTTCCATACCCAAAAATCCAAAGTTATTTTTTAAATTTGTGAATATGGCGGTATGAGAGAGACCTGCTTTAAAATAAACAGGAAAAAAATGTGCCAAATATGCAGGCAGGTTCTGAGTGTTGTGGTTTTGAGGTGGTGTTTTTTGATTAAAAGTTCTTTATAAAGCATGGGGATGAAAGTTCTGTATAAAACATCTATTTCCATAGATGAAAATCATGGAAAGAGCCTAACGTTCTATGCTGTTCTCATAGTAACTAGAAATTTTGGTCCCTAATGGCGCTTTTTTTTTTCCTATTCAAAAACTTGACAAAAGACTTTGTTGTAAGTGGAAATATTACGTGGAATGCATCTCCGAACTGTGAGATTTTTAACAAGTCCGCATAACACGTGAACAGCAAAGGAATGAGAGCGCAGCCTGGGCAGCAGCCGAGGGCCGGTGACCAGCTGGCCGGACCCACTTCTGCCTCCAGAGCAGCGGCTGAGCGTTGTGCCCATTGTGCGCCCAGCAGGCGCAGGGAGCTGCGGGTACGGTCGGAGAGAGCACTGCTGCAGAGCACAGGGCATCTGGGGACAGGCGTGGAAACGGCCGTGCTGGAGAGCTGACACACCTCATACGTTAAAAGTGTTGATGGACGACTTTAGTGATATTCTTGGTTGAAAGGCTATGACATATGGGGAGAGGTGGGAGCTGGAGTTTAACATAAGACCTAAAATGGATGTATTTGGTAAATACTAGTCTAGGTAGATCTATTAAACGGATTTTCTATAACTGCATACACAAACTTTTAAAGACAGGAAGGGCAAATATTTGGCATTTGCACAAATAAGATGATGAAAAAGTAGATGATTATAAATCAAAATGAAATTTAGTGATTCATAAAATCTTATTTTGGGAACTGTAATTTACTTGATAGGAAGATGATGAATTTCAAACATGCTCAACTTCTGATTGTGTTTTCTTAAAAATAATTTAAAATATATATTTAGTAATTCAGATACCCCTAGAAAATTTAAGACGTGTGTGAGTTCCCACAAGGCTGCTGCATGCCCGTATGTTTCTGTGCTGCCCACTGTCCCAGAGGCCATGGTGCCGAGAGCCCTGTACAGATGAGGCGTCAGTGGCAATAGACACAGGGGGAAACCTGTCAGTGTCTGCCCCAGGTGTTTCCACAGAGGTACATCGTGGAACACAACTGAAATATTGGTGATGCCTCTTAACCTTGCTAGTTTCTTGGAGTTTTTCATGGCTTTCTTCACTTTGCTTTTAGAGTATGTGTTTGAATATCTCCTTGCAATATAAAAATAATTCCCTGTGTCTTATAAGCCTGTTCTTTTTTTATTCTGTTAAATAAGCCCACATGTTATAGTGTTGTCTTTGCTGGAGTTGGCAAGCCACGCTCTTTCGTCCCATCTAACATCAGATCCTCGCCTCAAACCTGTAATTTTGTAACTATACATACATGCAAATCTATGTACACATACATATATAGTATATGCGTATATATAGTTATATATAACATAATTATACAATAATTCATATTATATCGCATATGTAAACAATACATAAGATATATTATATATTATAATAGTCTATAATATATAATAATATGTAGTGTACATATATGCAAAATTATATAGTATAATAATATGCAAGGACAGTAATGTTGATAAATAATAATTAATTGTTATTAAATATTATTAGTATAATGTAGATTTGTTTATATAATATATATAACTTAATGTATTTTCAGTGTAACATCATTGGTGATTGTACCTTTCAGTTCCATTTCAGTCTCTTCCTCTAGCTTCTTATGAATAATTTTTTCAGAAGCTAGAATAAAAAGACAAAGATTTTTGAGGTATATTTGCTAAATATGCCAGTCAACACTTTATGTAGTAAAAACATCCAGTCTCTCTTGTAATTATACAGAAATTCACACATACAAACACATAAATGCATGCCAAACAATTCAAACGTAATAAATTTTGAGAACAGAGTAATCAAGTGCGCCCAAACTTGTTTGCAATGTATGCTTTTCTATAAGATATATATTATATAGCATATTTTATATAATAAGCATATTAATATATGAAGATGTTTGTATATAACATGTGTATATATGTTGTATATGTATGTATATGTAACATAGATACACAACAAATACACATAACTACTTCAGAAAATTATTTTCTGGTTGTGCAGAAATATGCACAAGCTCATTCCACTGCTCTATTCCTTTTTTTCTTTTTATGTAACAGGTTGGTTGTTGGAGCCAGCTGTATCCTTTGAAAAAGCTGTGATGATTTATGATCATAAGCAGCATAGCTGTCTTTCCTATGAAAGCTCAATTTTCAGAATTCCTTTGCTCATGCCCTCTAGTTGAGTTGGTAATAGAGTAGCAACAGATTTCTGTGCAGTAGCATCATAGGTATTAAGGTCAGCTGAGGATAAATTCTCTTTAAATTCTTAAAAACAGTGTTATCTAAGGCTTTGGAGTTTTATTCTAGGCAACAAAAGCAAGCTAAAGATGTTGTCTGTATGAGGAGAACTTGATATCTCTAGGTAAAAAGCCTACTTGCATACTACCCTTTTGTATTGCATTTATATGAAATTATTGTTCATATTTCCTTAACTGATGCCTCACCAGATGTTTCACTTGAGTGTGCTGGTTTTCTAACAGGCATTGGGTTGGACACGACAGTCATGATGAGAAGTATCCCACTTCGTGGGTTTGATCAGGTGAGTGTGGAATATCTTGCATCTCCTTCTACGTCAAATAGATTAAAAAGTATATTTTTGTCTCCTAAAGAAAAAGCGTTGTTGGCTTCTCCAAGTATTTCCTAGTACGTGCTTTCTGAAGAGAAACTAAGTACTAGCTTATTAATCTATTATTATACTATTATAATATATATAATTATTATATATAAATATAATAATGTTATTATATTAGTCTATTATTATACTATTAATAGCCTAGTTAAACTAGTTTTCCTATTGTATCTTTTGATACTGTACTCAGAAAAGTAAATATTTTTTTTCCACCGTCATAATCGAAAACAAGACTGGAAAGGTTGGGAAGCAGGGGAGGGATTTATGCCACTGCTAAAAACATTAGACAATCTCTTTAAAATAATCCTGAATTTCTAGGAGTTACAGATAATGATTTTTAAAATAAATTATTGGACTTAACATGAAGTAGTTCAATGTGGAGTTCATTATGGTGAATATAAATAAATCACTAAGCTGAAAGTCTGTAGTGACATAGGAATTGGAAATCTTGACCTTACCACTTTCTAAACAGTGGTGGTTATAACTAGGTAAAAAAATATATATAGTGATTTTGGTGGAACTATCGACCCGAAGCTGGAGAAAATTAAAAGCAACAACTTTTAGGCAGGGAAGCTTAAAGAGAACAAAATGTATTTCAAAATTGGGAAAGATTTTGAGGAGTTTTATGTAAAAGTGTAAGTGGTCATGATTGTGCTGACAAAACAGAAAACAGTTTTGGCCAGAAACCCATTCCTGTATAAAGAGAATAAAAGCAATTAGAAATGACAATGAGGAAAGACAACAATGACGAAGGTTTTATGTAGGATCTGTGTTAAAAAAAAAAAAAAGTGTAACTGCTTAAAGAAGCAATGGAAGGTATAGCAGGTTTAGGTTAAAGATGAGTTACTGGATCCAGTAAAGGTGTTACTTGGATGCGAGTTTGTAGCCTCTGTTCTGCAAGTTAGACGGTCTCTGATGGCCTGAGAGTCCTTTTGGTCCCTAGATCTGTAGGGAGAGTATGTTAAAGGGGATGGTGAGTCTTCTGTCCCTGCAAGATTTGATGCTAATGCTACTTTGAAAGAAAAGTTTCTGTGGTGTTCTTAAAACAGTGAGTGTGTTCTGGGTTTTCACTCACGTGTGGTGAACTTTTTCTTTGATGTTTCCAAAAGATTTTTTCACAGGCAAATAACTTTGGAAGATGTCAGCCGTTAAGAATGAAGACTGTGTTGTGTTAATCACTTGAAATAGTGTTTTCAGAATGGGAATGAATGTGTGTTAATTATTCCTGGTATCACCAACTGGGATATTTTTAATGCTTAATTGCAAGAGTCCAAAACATATATAGGCCAAAGTTGATGAAAGAGTGATGGAACTATGGGCTTGTTTTTAAGAACTTCTTTGCACACACAGTGTGTAAGAAAATGATTTTCATGTGTAACAGCACAGTTTTTGCGGAGGGAATACTGCTGTTAGAAGCAGCAGTAACAAGTACCACCGCAGGTAGTGACAGCTCCTGGTTGCATGCCAGCCACTCCTGCTTTGAAGTGGCTTCCTTAAAACTAGTGGTATGTGTACCAGAGTTTGCAAAACATTGTATAAGAATACGTCTTGGGATTTGCACTCATCATTGAAGAAATCTACACCTGTAACAGCATGAGACCTGAGCAAGCAGGGGACAGCGTTAACAGTGTGTGTGTGTGGCACCTCATAAAACACTTAGAGTAGGGCTTTCTCTGAGAACTCGATCCTTTGTAGGCAGGAAGAGCATGATGGACATGTCAAAGTTAAGAAGGTATTAATAGAGATAAAATAATGATGTTCAGTCCGTAGCTACATTGAGTCTGATAGAAACTGGGTAGTGAGCTATCATGTTTCTGCAGAGATACAGCCCTGCTGTTGCCTTCATATTAGTTAATATCGACTTCAGAAATAAAGTTTTGTAAGCAGAGAGCCTGCATGTAGTCGTTTGGTGTGAGTGGCTTTGTGATAATAACCTTTAAGTAATAAACATATTCTTTGACAAAGTGCAACCAGAATTACTGCAATGAAGAGCAATGACATCTTTGGATAAACCTGTCAGTGCGACGCTGTACTACTTGACTGTGGTGTGGCATTATTTCAAACAGGCTCTTAGGACAAAAGCATTATTTCCTTTTTGTAGTAGAACTTTACAGGAAACCTTAGTGATTCATAGTCATTACAGAGAAATGACATGTGTCATGACAAAGGGAAATATTTTTCTTCCTTAACTTTATGACAAGCTGCCAGAAAACGGTAATTATGGTAATGTTAAATTGAATATGCTCTAGATGCTATTTTTGTATAAGCATCAAATGATTTAAAAGCAACTGTTTTATTCATATACTGTTCTACTTTTTTTGAAAATAATTTGAATGTTCGCAGGTCATAGTGGCTCAATAAATTATCGTGTGTTGACAATGCATAGTAACTAAGTGACAAAGAATGTTTGAAATGCACAGTGTATTCATGGGATTTTCATGAAGACAGCTGAAGGAGGGGTTTACAATAAAAAGGTCATATATCTAAGAATAAACATTTTTTTTTTTCCCCTACTCAACAGCAAATGGCATCTTTAGTAACTGAGCATATGGAATCTTACGGCACAAAATTTTTAAAGAGATGTTTCCCAACCAAAGTTGAGAAATTGGAGAGCAACAGATTGCAAGTCACCTGGAAAAATACCGACCTGGGCACAGAACAAACCGATTCCTTTGACACAGTGATGTGGGCAGTAGGTAAACTTGATTATCTTAGCATTTACTTGCAATGCTTTCCATTCTGAAAATGAAGTTCCCTCATCATGTTGTAAGGGGCCAAACAGCCTCCTCCCTTTTTTTTTTATATTAAATATTTAGTGACCTAAACATTGATAGTTTTTTAATTCTTTTCTTGCAAGCCTGACTCCTTCACTTACAGTCAGGAAAGTTACAGTGAACGGAAGAAATCCGTGGTAACTACTTTTGCATGAGTTGCAATAGATGGGAGACCATTTAGTCTTCCTCACATTTACTAGAGGGTGAGAAGATGAATTCCAGCAACCTCAGTGGTGCAGGTAGTGTTCTCTAAGTCCATACTCTTGACTTATTCTTTAAGCTGTGCACTACAATTTCCTATTTATCCTGTTCAAGAGGCTACCATTTCTTCTAGTATGTTTTCTAAACTGTGCTGCTTAAGTTTGTTACTNAACTTTCACATATCTCAAACCCCTCGGAACTGATGTATGATGCCTAAGTCAGAGTAAATCAGTTTAAAAGAATTTTGTGACAAATGGCTATGAGCATAATCGCCAGAAATGTGAATTAAATCTGGTTTTTGCTTCCTTTGAGTCAAATGCTACTAAATGATGTGTGGTACAAGGCTCCAGCCCAAGGGAACGAAAATACTCGTTCTGCGTTGCCTCCCCAAGCTACTTGCTTGTTGCTGGTATGAGGTGGCCCTCAGCTGCTGTATTGGTTCAGGGGGACCGTATGTCCACCAGAATAGGAGACCTCGTTTTCTGTGCTTATGAAGCTTTGTGAATATCTGGAATTCTAGATAAATAATGGATGGCTAAAGGTAGTAGTGATATTTGGCAAGCAGATGATATGTGGCAAACAAAGTAAATAGGCTTAAACTTACTGGCCAAGAAGTCTGTTTCAGTGCAGAGGAACGATCACTTTTACTAGCAGCTTTAGCAATTCCTTTAACTACTTCATTTTTATACTATTCTTTTTATCTGACACTAGTGTTATAGAGTAGCGGGGAAGCATTACTCTTCTAACAGATAAAGTTAAATTCCTGTGGTCGTAGAATAGATCCATTACAGGAAACGGGAACGGATCATTTACAGCATTTTGTATTTTGCCCAGTGGAATAAATCTGTTGTCCTGTTGTTCCTTTCCCCTGGTTAAGTCAGCTTTATATCTTCCTAATACCCCAGAGAGCAGGTTGTGTGTTGTGACAAACATTTGCTTTCACTTACTGTGATTACTGTTCTCTTGGAAGTCCAGTGGGCTTCTATAAATTGTGGAAACAGCCTATAATAATGGATTATGCTCACCAGAACCGATCAAAGATACTAGTGCTTGCCAAGAGCAAAAAAGGTCATGCTATCTGGAGATGTGACAATCCTGAAAACTGTGGAATAATATTCATGAGGTGAGATTGAAAATCTTTCCAAAAAGCGGGTTTCTAAATGCCGTATTTGATTTTTCTCAAGCTTTCTGGTAAAAGTACACTGAGGTGGAATCACACCTGTGGAATGTCAAGTCCATTTTTACTTTTGTCAAAGATGGAAAAAAGAGCTATTAAATTGATGTAATAAGAAAAAAAAATGGTTGGCTTAGCGTTGATTAGAATGGAATAAGGTTGCATGTTAGTGTTGTAACTCAGTTGTAATGTGACTCCACTCACTGTTTTGATACAGAGGAGCTACATGTATTATCATTTTTGTCACAGAATGAGTTACAATCCCTGTTTAGAAACTGCAAAATGAACAGTTTGAGGTTTTGGGGTTTCTGTGTTGACTTTTTGTTAGTGTTCAGATTGGCACTCCACCCTTAAGGATTAAACACATTAACAGTTAAAGCTGGTTAATTGATGTGCAGTCAGTATGATTCATTGTTTTGCTCTGTATCAACACACCCACACCAGGTGTCTCAGATAATAGGCTGGGAAACTTGGTAGTGTTGAGGATTTCCTGTCTGCAGATGTGCCAGTTACAATACTGATTGAAGAAAGTCAGCCTGTAGAGTTAGTTAAAAAGCAGCCACTATTGTTAACTAATTGTAGCCTGAATTATAGTATTTCCTTAATTTTTGTAAGCACATGGTGAAATTTTAGTAGGATTTTGTGAATAATGTTAAAAGTATTTACTGACAGTGGGACATAGTTTGAGTTTGGTAAGCTACAGTATTATCTCTTAATATAGGCCTTTTGAAAAAAATGTACATTGTGGTTTTATGAAGGGTTTTGTTTATCTTTTGGAATGTGTAATTTTCTGCTTGTATGGATAAGCCAATAAAAGCAGGCATAATGCTCTCTGTGCTTTTCTAGCAGCTTTTTTGAACCAGTCAAAATATTTGAGGCAAAAAAAAAAAGTCTCATGTTGATACTTTTTAATGTAATTTAAAGATTTCAATCCAAAGCTTTGTAGGTAACTGTTATGGGCCCGTGTTACCTTGCTGAGCGACTATACTGTTATATTCCAGATCAGTGAAACAGCTCTTTCTTGACCATTATTTGATTCTTGCCTGCCTAGTCCTGTAANTTACTGCGGCCATCATCTAATTTGGAGAAAGAGAAATAATTGTCCCTACAAATCTGAGCTCATTGCAGGGAGCCTTGAAACCTTAGAGCTTTTTGAAATCTGTTTAGGAACTTTCACATATCTCAAACCCCTCGGAACTGATGTATGATGCCTA
>VZTV01001657.1:0-25217 GCA_013400875.1 Anhinga rufa | reverse complement strand
CTTGCTCAGACTCTACCTTCTTGCCAAAAAGGCTTCAAGGAGCAATTTCAACTGGAAATGTCCCACGGTACTGCTGGCAAAAGGGATCATGCAGGTTTTCCAGTACGTTTAACCTTACAATGAAGATTAATATGAGCTTACCCTGCTGACGGGGTGTGGTGGAGTTGCTGATGAGTGCTTCTGGTTCAAGCTGGTGGCCCTGGGGAAGGACCAGATCTGCTCAGCTAGATTTGTGGGAGATCTCTTTGGAAAAGGTGTAGTGCTTAAGTCTGGGAATCCTAAGTGTTCTGGTATAAAATCTTCAACTTTCATCAAATTCCCATTGGAATCCAAAGAAACCGTGTCTTTGCAAGCTGTGCTGAAGTCAGTACAAGCTGCAGGTGCGTGACGCTTTGGGATGTTTTTACATCTTCAGCCAAACCCAGTTTGAGACAGAGCTAATCATGTCGCTCCCATCTTAAAGTCAG
Source organism: Anhinga rufa (assembly GCA_013400875.1). Classification (NCBI taxonomy): domain Eukaryota; kingdom Metazoa; phylum Chordata; class Aves; order Suliformes; family Anhingidae; genus Anhinga; species Anhinga rufa. Next base: position 24,750 of record VZTV01001657.1, on the reverse strand, counting down.
CAGAGAGAAGCAAGCACTGCTGGCGTGCAGGTTGTCCAGCCTGTACTGGTCATCTAGTTGTGCTGAGTCGAACTGCCCGTTTTCTGCCCCGTGACGTAAAGGAAATCTAGAGAATTTGCTGCAGGAGGTATTTATTATGTTGTAGATGTTTGTTAGAGGGGATGAGTCCCACCTGTGGCCACTTGACTACCAGCTATGGGATCTAGAATGAAGCTAAACTTGTTCAGAGTCATCACTATCACTTGACACGAATGCGATGCCAGATCCCTGTTGCTGGTCTGAAGTGTTCCTCAGTGACTTTTCCAAGCACAGTAAGTTATGCCTTTTGAGCAAGACTTTCTTTTTTCTTTTCTTTCTTTTTTTCCCTCTGGTTTCATAATCGTTTAAACAATTGGGATTATTGGAAAGCTCATCTGGTTTTGGAGGCTGTCCCTCTGAATGGCCACGCACATGAAAGCAGCTGCTTCTTCTTCTTCAGAACGAGCTTTGCTGCATCACACGTTCCACTCCTGACACCCAATATTTGGAATTCAGTGTGGGATAGATAATCTGAGCTTTGCTTTAACAAACCTTGCAACTCCCGGAGTGTGAAACTACTGGCAATTTCTGATGGGGTGCAAACTCCAGGCTGTTACCTTATTAAAATCAAGATTTCATGGGTGCAGGTGGGGTCTCGTGAAAGGGTGAGAACCTCCCTGATGGAGTGGGAAGGGGACGAGCAGCTTTTGAGATGGAACTCTCTCTCTGCTTGACTGGACAGATGGAATAAATTAACTAAAAATACTCGTTCTTCTGAGGATTTCCTCTTTGACCTTGTCTTTACTAGGGGAATTTTGCCAACTGTTGTGAGTGATAATGGTGCAAAGTCTAACGCAGGTAGACCGCTTAGTCTTTGCAGAACTTAAACTGCTTTGTTTTCTCTTAACACATAGGGCTCATCTACCATGTGAATCCTCATTAGCTCTTTGAAAATAACTGTGCCTTGTCATTATGCATGTTTAACGTGCAGTTAATAGTAAGAGCTTTTCCCCATAGAGTTATTCCTGACGTGGCATATCCAGAGCACGTACCCGTGAATTTAAGATCATTTCAATGTCTACTACTGTATGAGTAGCTGGAGCGTGTCCAGAGAAGGGCAGCGGGGCTGGGGCAGGGTCTGGAGCACAAGTGTGCTGGGGGGCGGCTGAGGGAGCTGGGGGGGCTCAGCCTGGAGAAGAGGAGGCTGAGGGGAGCCCTCATCGCTCTCTGCAGCTGCCTGAGAGGAGGCTGTGGGGAGGGGGGGTCGGTCTCTTCTCCCCAGTAACAAGCAATGGGACGAGAGGAAACGGCCTCAAGCTGCGCCAGGGGAGGGTTAGATTGGGTGTGAGGAGAGATGCCTTCCCTGCCAGAGCGGTCAGGCCCTGGCACAGGCTGCCCAGAGCGGTGGGGAGTCACCGTCCCTGGGGTGCTCAAACACCGTGCAGACGCGGCCCTCGGGGACAGGGTTTAGGAGGCCTGGGGGTGTTGGGTTGGCAGTTGGACTTGATGGTCTTAGATGTCTTTTCCAACCTTTATGATTCTATGATCTATGATTCTATGATAGTGCAGGGACTCGGATCCTGTTGGCACATCCAGTCGAGGGAGGGAAGCATTAAGTGCATTTATTACAGATTCCCAACATCAGATCTGCCTTTGTGTCTCCGTTGACTGTAGGGAGGTGGGTGCTGGCAATGCAAGGGAGTAGGTGGTGTGAATCTGTCAGTACTCTCCTGACCTTAGACACCCGAGGCCCACTTCAGCGATGTGGTAGGTGGTGTGGATACTGCCAGCTGCACTTGTGTGGGGTGGAGCTGGCCACTTCTTTTAGCAGCTTTGGAGCCAGCTGTAAGCAAGGGCGAACAATTTGTAAATGTGGTTTTCTAATCTAGGTGAAACTTGGTGCAGCAGGGCAGGGGGGGAGAAATCCCATCTTTGAGTCCAGGACCATGAAATCTTACTGTATTTAATAGGAGGGAAGTTAAGAGATTAAGAATAACTGGTACCCTTTGTACTGTTTTTATAGTGGCAGGTGTTAGCTAATAGATTTGGGCTGGATATATTCTTTAAATAACTACTTTTGTTGGAAAGCTATTGCTAAGCTGCGATTCTGCTGCTAAATGAGGAATGCTAATGAATGTCCCATCAACCAAAGGCCTTTTCTTTTCCCTGAGAGTTATTCCAGTCTCTAGCTCCTTACTGCAGCTTTGGTTCTCTTTAGGTCATGGCAGACTTTGATACCCTTCCTCAAACATCATAAGCATGTAATGTTTCTGTATAACTGAGTTCAGTTCCTGAGTTCAGGGTTTTAAAGCTATATGCTGTAGGTGGTAAGCAAAGTGGTGAGTATCTCTTCCTCAAAAAATTGTAGAAGAAACAAAATCCTGGGGAGGATGGATGGAAATCTCATCCATGAGTCCAGTGTCCTGAAATGCTGGTGCTGGGAGCACTTGCAAATGGTCCTGGAGCTGATTCCTCCATGACCATGAAGGCCATCTCCATGAAGCAGAGCCTGGTCTGTCCTGGTGGAAGGCTACAATCCACAGTCTAGAGAAACTTGTCCATCGCTGCCTGCTTAGGTTTCTGGCTGGATAGTGGAATATGTTAACAGTGCTCCAAAGCTCCTGCCCCCTTGTCCTCCGGGCTTCTCTGGTGTAAACCCATGTACGAGCAGGTTTGGTTCTTGCACCCAAAAGTGAATGTTGGCAAAACCCCTGTGTAGCTTTGAGCCAGTGATGTACAGCAAAGCTGATGTAAAGGAAGATGATCTATTACAGGAGACCCATCCGGTATAAGCTGACTATATTTAGAGATCATGGACCTCAATCTAACATAAATTGAGCACCAATCTAGAGTCGTTCCACGTGCTCCAGTGAAGATGCTTTGGATTCACGCTACTGTAAATGAGATCAAAACCTGGCTACTTCTTGAAGGTGGCCGGAGAGAGCGTGAATGAAATCCCCAGAAAAATAGAGATTTGCTCTCAGAAACGAGCCCCCCAGCTGGCAAGACTTGTCAGAGTACTGGAGCTATTGAAAAATGCTGCAGACAGAAAATGAATTAGAGGATAAAAAAGTGAAAATGAGCTGGCAGAATCTTTAGGTGACTCATCAGGTGCATCTTGTAAAGTCTCTTTCTGAGAAGTAATGAAATCGCATGTTCTAACAATATTTGCACTGCAGCAGGAAAATGCATAAATATTGGGATCAATTAATGAAATTAGATAATTTGACCAAAAAAGCCATAGTGCTGGCTCAGAAACCATCCCTCTTCCTTTTTGCTAGTCTTGGTGCTCGCAGTTGGAGAGGAAAACCCTGTGGTTTCATTTCATATCTAAGATGCAGAGTCTGGTTGGAGGCCCAGAGGTGTTCCCCAGGGGTCTGTACTGGGTCCAGTCCTGCTCAACACATCCATCAGTGACCTGGATGAAGGGATGGAGGGCAGCCTCAGCAAGGTCGCCGATGGCACCGAGCTGGGAGGAGCGGCTGATACGGCAGAAGGCTGTGCTGCCATCCAGCGAGCCCTGGGCAGGCTGGAGAGCTGGGCCGAGGGAACCTCATGGGATTCACCAGGAGCAAGGGCAAGGTGCTGCCCCTGGGGAGGAACAGCCCCCGGCACCAGCACAGGCTGGGGCTGCCCTGCTGGGAAGCGGCTCTGCTGAGAAGGCCCTGGCAGTGCTGGTGGGCAGCCAGTGCCCCTGAGCCAGCGCTGGGCCCTCGGGGCCAAGAAGGGCAGCGGTGTCCTGGGCTGCATGGACAGGAGTGTGGGCAGCAGGGCGAGGGAGGCCATCCTGCCCCTCTGCTCTGCCCTGGGGAGGCCGCAGCTGGGGTGCTGTGTCCAGTGCTGGGCCCCCAGTGCCAGAAGGACAGGGAGCTGCTGGAGCAAGGCCAGCGCAGAGCCACAAGGATGCTCAGGGGATGGAGCATCTCCCTGGGGAGGAAAGGCTGAGAGACCTGGGCTTGTTCAGCCTGGAGAAGAGAAGGCTGAGGGGGATCTCCTCAGGGCTTATCAGTGTCTGAAGGGCGGGTGTCAGGAGGGTGGGACTGGGCTCTTCTCAGCGGTGCCCGACGACAGGACAAGGGGCACCGGGCACAAGCTGGAACACGGGAAGTTCCACTGAAACCTGAGGCAAAACCCCTTTGCTGTGCGGGTGCCAGAGCAGCGGCCCAGGCTGCCCAGAGAGGCTGTGGAGTCTCCTTCCCTGGAGCCATTCCCACCCCGCCTGGACGCGGTCCTGTGCCCCTGCTCTGGGGGTGCTGCTCACGCAGGGGCTGGACGGGGGGAGCTCCGGAGGGCCCTGCCAGCCCCCGCCGTTCTGTGAGTCTGTGACATGTGAGACTGGGCAGTCACAGGGTTACTGGGACGCTTTGGGTAGTCACCTGCAGCTCGAGGACTTCAACTCACCCCATGGAAGTTCTCGAGCTGGTGGGCAGGCAGGTGCAGAAAAGCCCTGGAAGTTGTCTGGGCATGCAGCCTCCCACCCTTTGGATTGTAGGATTGGTGAAGATAGACATATCTTGCCTCTGCCAACCGCAAAGATTGCCTCTTTGTGTCCCTCAACCTCTGTTTTCAACTGTAAAATGGGGAATAATGATTTTCCTTAAAAAGGGAAGTTTTCCTCGGGAAAGAGCTTTGTGGAATATGTGCATCAGCCTGTGACATTTAGATATTCCAGTAACTCATCGCGCGCAGTGGAGTTCATCACAGAGCTTGAATTCTGGAGTGGGAGCTGAATTTGGAGTGAAATACTGGGGTGCTGGTATCAGTGGGTCAATTTATGCTATTTATAATAGAGTAATTACCTTATTCCAACGGTATTTTAATGGATTTATATTTGGGGAAGGCACTAAACCTCGGGTGAAAGAGAATGGCAGAATGAGGCTTAATTTATACGATAATAATGATAAAGTCTTAAGCGTGAATGCCTGTATTGCAGAATATCCTCAAGGCGCTTGGGTGGGTATTCGGGTGGGTAATCGCGAGCTCTCCAAGCAAAAAGAGCTATCGCCGTCTTCGGATTTATCAACAGCGAGAGCAGAACTCATCAGGTTAGCCTACCCTTGGTTTGGCACTGGTACAAGTGTTGTTGGAATAATTTGTCTGGTTTCTGGCGTCCTCGATTCAAGAGGATGTTGACAAATTGGAAAGATGTAAAAGAGCCACGAGGGTGGTTAAAAGATTGGCAAATGCGCCTTGCCAACGAAACAGCCAGTCTCCTGGCTCGGATAAATTTTATTTTATTTTTTTCCTTTAAGCGAAGGTTAAAGGGTGGCTTTAGCAGCTCCAAGTACCTGCGTGAAGAACAAAAATAGACCGCGCTGGAGGCTGTCAGACAGAGGTGTAACACAAACCAGTGCCTGGAAGTTGAAGCCAGACTTGAGCTGAACAGAAGAGTTCTTAATAGAAAAAGCAATTGATCCGTTGTGATATTTTACAGGAAATCCTGTTTTTTCATTCTTCTCTGGAATTATATACATCAAAATGGGCATTTTTTTTCTTTTTTAGACTATAATTTGCATTTAGGTGTAATTCATGGAGGAAAACCCTCTGGCTTTATTAAGCAGGGGGCAAACTATGGGTTTATGTATATGCCAGAGCATCTCTTGAGGTTGTGCGCCTACTCGTTAGCTCTACCTGCACCTCATGTATGATGCTTCTTCCTCGGTGCTCATAGATCTGCACTGTCTGAGACAGATTTGTGGTGTTTTGATGCTGCTGAATTACAGTCAGTAAATAACAGTAGGCACTCGTGAGAGTTTTAAAGGAGGTTTTTCCTCTTTATGAGCATTTTTCGGTGCATTCCCCTTGTGAAAAATGAAAACTAGTGGTAGTTTATTCTGAATTCAGGTTTTATTTGAAGAGATACTTCTTGTATTTCCCTGCAGGGCTTGCTCCACCTTTGTTCCCCAGCAAGCCTCGATTTCCGCAGGAAGCTCATCCAAGGAGAGGCTGTTCTAAATTTACCTTGAGATCTACGTGCAACAGAGTTACTGAGATAATTCTTGATTTATAAAGCTTATAGCAGAGCATGAAGTCTGGTTTTTGTTATTCTTTCTTACCATTCCATCATGAGAAAGAATATCTTCTCTGTCTTGCTGGTCTTACTGGCCACAGAGATTTGAAGGAGCTCGGTGTGTGTAAAGGATCTTTAAATACATTCTGGAAGGATGCAGAAAATGAGTCTGTTTTAAAGCAGTCCCTCGCGTTCGTTTACTACAGCAGATAAAAGATGAATATTTGGGGCTTGGTATGAAACTACACTGCTCATTTTTTGTAAATGCAATGTTTTCTTTTATTTTTCTAGCTGTGGGGAGCTCAAAAAATAAAGCAGGTAACGCGCTTTTTTTATATTTCACTATTGTTTTCGACTATTGCTGCTTTTTTCCTGTTTGCTAAGCGATGCTGTCCTCTTCTCCATTATTGACTTTGCCAATTGCTGTTTTGTCTTGCCACAGAAATGTAAATGCAGAGAACACTGTTGCCACCAAAAGTCTGATTTTTTTTTTAATTTTTTTCATATTTTTTTTTTGGTATTTATATATTTTGATGTCTTCATTTTCTCCTTCCTGTCTAGTCAAGAGATTTCTTGTCTCCAGTCTTTTGAAAATAGTTTGACAGTTCTTTGGTAAGGCTTGTAACTGTGTCGTACCTTCCTCCTCTGCAGTCCCAGATCGCTTGGGGATTGATTTTTCACCTCCAGCCAGTTAGCGCCAGTGCAACCTCCTGGGCTCATTGTAAAATTTGGTAAAAATGGGCCAAGTGAGCTTCGTTGGGTGTTTATCGGTAAAACAGATTTAGGATTTCCATGGAGGTTGGGCTGTCCATAGCCACCAGCCTTGACTGAGAAGCTGCGGATACACGTAAAGGTTGAATTACCTGACAAATCCAAATCCCGTGGCCTGTGAGGGGATTTTTTTTTGGGGTGACCCTTATGGTGACAACCAGAGTGGGCCATACCTGCATGTTTTTATCCCAACTCAGCCAGATCCTGAAGCAGCATTCAGGCTTCCTACGATGATTTCCCTTTTTCGCCTCCTAAATCTGCATTTCCCCCCCGGGGTTAAGGTACGGCGGTGGGTGGCCTTTGGGGACATTAGGGTGCCAAGAAGGAGCCACTTTCTATATTTTAGGTTAAATTATTTACTTCTAAATTATTAACTTACGCTAAATTATTTAAGAAGAGGGGAAAGCAGCAGTAGGAGGAGGTTTTGTGGAGGCTGCCAAACAGTAACTGCCTTTGGCCGGAGCTGCAAAAGCAAGGAGGGTGCCGAGATGCACGAAGTCCCCTGGTAGTCTCTGGTTGAAGGTGCTGTTTGTAGAGGCTGAGCGCCGGCTTCGCTGCGCCTTGCCAACTGTTGCTGTGCCTTCACTGTGTCTGTTTGCTGACTGTTTTACAGGCCATCATCCATCCCGATACAAACGAGACCATCTTCATGCCTTTCCGAATGTCAGGTATAGTATGTCCCGGTCAGACAATCTTTAATTTTACTGGGAATTTGTACAAAATGTTTTGTTATTTTTTCTTTTTTTTTTTTTCCTGCTTTTGAATTGCATCTTGTCAATGTTAAGACCAAGATCAGAAAGTAATTCAAATGCCTAAATCCCTTTGCAATCAGGGAAAATTAGGATCCTAAATGCCTATGTGAGATCTAGTGCTTAATATTTTCCTTTCCTTCAGATATTTTAATGTGGACTCAAGCTAATGTCTTTTCTGGTATTTTTGAGGTATCTGTCACGATAATGGGCATTTTAATTTTGTAGTGAACAGCGAACCTTGATGCTCAGCAAGCAGCTTAGGAGTTTGTTTTCCAGGAGAGAACAGGATGAGCCCTGTTTTTCCATGTGTGGTGGTACCTAATAGCCATGGCACTGGGAGCCCAGGAAGGATCAGCTTGTCCGTGGCTTAACCGGGCTGCTTAATTATTCAATTGTCACCTTCTCCTTCCCATTTTGGGGTGTCCCTCTGCCATGCACAGGTCCAGAGCTACCTCTGCGGTGGCTTGAATAGCAGCTCTCCTGAGGATGCAAGTGCAGCCCTGGTCCTTTCCCAGAGGACCAATTTCAATCAATAGGACCTTTTCCATATCTTGGGGGGGAACATCTTCACCTCAATACTGGGCACCGGGGAAAAATAACAGGGTTGGTTGGTTTTGTTCTCCAGTTCTTTGAAGAAGGATGATGTTGCGGGTGAAGTGGAGGGGAGAAGAGCCAGGACCCACTGCTTTGCTGCCTTGTTCAGTGGTTTTTTGTTTTGGTTTGGTTTTTTTTTTAATTTTTCTTCCTCTCAGATCTTTGCCCTTTCCGACTGTAAATTGGATCCATGAGGCTTAATTCAGTAATAATGGTAAAATGCTCTGAGACCTTCTAGTGGAAGTCATAGAGATGATTTATAATTAGCACAAAAATTGGCAGGCTTAGCAGGGGAAAAATGTGAAGTGTTTGATTTTTGTGGCGCTCAATAAAATTTGGGGTAAAGGCTTATCTCTAATATAGAGAGCTTTAACTTACACCTATGATTAAAATCGTCCCCCTCTCCTCCATGGTGCAAATATACTTTCTTCAGCCTATAACCCTGGTCCTTTTTCTACTGGCCCAGAAATAAATGAGCTCTCCTGGTATAAAGTCACTAGTGGAGAGGTTGATAAAAGCAGATGGTGAAAGAGGGAGGTCCCATCTATGGTGGCATGGTCCTGCTCCTTAACTGGCATGGGCTTTGCAGCTTGTTAGATGACTTCACGAGCATCTTCAGCTTGCTATTCTGGTGGGACCAGGCTCAACAAGAGGGGAAGGGGCAGAGAACGCTGGAGAGTTTTCTCCTGGGTTAGCGAGGGTAGGCTGTGGGAGGGTCTGATGAGCAACAGAGCTGGCACAAGGGAGGGAACAGATTGCGCGAGTGAGCCTGGGAAGGGGGGCAGGATCTCCCCCTTTCCGTGGCAGCAAGCCACTAGGTCAGCTCAGTCAGCACCACTGCAGCAGCATCCAGCTCCTCCTCGTGCGGACGGAGCAGCTCCTGGTCTGCGCTGTCATCCCTTCGCTTCTGCTGATCTGAGTTTTTGCTGGCTGCCTAGCCCAGCTCAACAACGCGATGCCCTCTGAAGTGCTAATACCACGTCCTGGCACAGACTGGGTTTACTGGAGTAAGCTTTAGGGTCTAGATGTTATAAGTTTCAGGGAACTCTTAGACCACAACCCAAGAAAAACAGAGGATGGGAAAGAGATTGGGCAAAAATCAGGAGGCTGCTCTAGTTGATGCTTGGTGCATCAGGTCCACAGTTGTCCTGTGGTGGTATGGAGCTGGTAGAAGAGAGTCCAGCCTGCCATGCCAGGTGTGGCTTCTACCCTAAACTGGTAGATGCCTTAGATGTGATTTTTTTTTTTTTCCCCATCCCCAAACTGCGTATTAAAATGCGTGCATCTCTTTCTTTCTTTTTCTTTTTAATAGGTTACATTCCCTTTGGAACACCCATCGTAAGTATTTTAACATCTCTTCCCGCTTTATTTGCGAGTACCAAGAAATGCAATTTTTAGCACCGAATTCCACCTTACCTCCTCACGACACAGACACGATAGGGTTCCCACCTTTCCCATCGCACGTTAGCAAGGGCTTTGTCATGTAAAGCCTGCCCTACGGACATTGCCCTCAAGGGTATTTATCTGTTTAACATCATTTGCCCAGCCCCCCTGCAACGTCTTCAGCTTTATCTTTCCCTTCTGGAAAGGGAAGACCAAGATGAGCTCACTGCCTGCAAAATGCAACTTCTGCAACTCGCAGATTTCATCTTTGGACACTTTTTTCTTTCTTTCTTTTTTTTTTTTCCTTCTTTCATTTGCATGTTTTACAAGTCGCTTCCCAAACGTGACGAGCTACAGCACGGCGAGGCCGGTGTCGTGCGCTCTTGTCTCGATTAATTAAAACGGCGAGTGCTTTCCGTGGGGTTATTGCTAAGGGCGTTTTAAGTTTGTACTTACTATTGTGAAATTGGTAAGCATTTGGGTGCTCTCGACAGCAAAAGCCAGAAGGGAGATAATTCTGCCTGTCTTCCTAATGCTGAAACCTCAGCTCGTCTTCAGGAACAGGAACGATTAATCAACCCCATTTTATGAATGGGGAAACCGAGGCACACAGTTTTGCCCCAAATCACCCAAAGCTGGTGCCAGAAGGTAGTTCGTCCTCCTAGCCACCGGCTCTTGGCTCAGCTTATTAGATCACGCATATTAAAATGGTTGAAGGAGCAAAATCTGCTAAATTTAATCTTCCTAAACCCAGTGGGCCGTGGCGTAGTACTTGCCTAAAGGTAACGATCCTTTCCCAAACAGCGATAGCGGGGTTGCTAGCACCCAAAAGCAGAAATCATTGCGGCTGTTACTATTTGTTGTTGTGAGTAAGGGTTTGGTGGTAACTTTGTATGGGGCATTTTAAAAGAAAAGGTTAAACAAAAATGAGTTAACGATCAAATTGACAATGAAATCGGCCCAAATCCAGAGCTGTCAGAGGAGCCGAGAGCTGTCAGATGAGCCCAATTTCACTAGCTGTAAAGGATAAACTGGAACCTCTTGTCATTTTAAAAAAAAAAAAAAAAAAAACCCAAACGTTTCAAATGTTAAAATTAAAATGTAACATTTATGCCAATCGATCTGTGAAATTTAGTGACAAAATTGGCAGCCTGCTCTAGCATAAAAACAGTTTGAGTCTTGCATTTCACATAGGGGGATGGGATTTCCTCAAGAGAGACTTAATGTGCCTGCGGTGGGCTCTGGCTGAGCGAGCGTGGCTGTCCTCGCCCGCAAAGCCGTGCCGGCGTGCCGTTGCACCCGCGCTAATTGTCCCGCTGTTCGGGGGTCAATTAAACAACCCGCATAGATTCCGGCAGAGACGTGATCAGATTATGTATTAACAGGTTTGCTGCCTATCAGTCAATACACGACGCTGCCTATATACGTGATTTTTTTTCCCCCCCCTATAGCTAATGCAAAATAATTCAGTATGGTTTAGCTCATTGTGAAAGAGATTAAGGTCTTGCTGAAAATAATTGTTTCTTTTCTGGCCGAAGCAGCTATTCCCCTGACACAAGCAAATCCGGTGGCTGTTTGTTCTTTCCCCGAGTTGCAATCGTTTGCTTTTCTTTTTAGCCTCCGTCTGTCCTTTCTGCACTCAGGCTTACAGTTTGACCCCAGAACTGGTTGCAGTGGCAGAGTGGGAACAGGACGGAGTATATGTAAGTGTAGGGAGAGTTTGTATTTGCCCAGCTAGATTTCAGCCCAGGAGGGAGCAAATCCAGCCACTCTCATGATCTCTCTTTGCTGTAGGGGTGAGGTGTGCAAGGCAGCTGCTGGGCTGTAGCCTGTTACCCTGGGTTTGTGTTTCATGCCAGGGCTGAAAGGCTCCAAGGAGGAAGATTTATCTGCATTTAGGAAATTCCAGCCCGAGACTTGGGCAGTGAGGATGGAGCAGAAGCCGTGCTGCTGTTTCCAGCTGCCACCCACAGCTTTAAGCACCTTATTTTCCCCAGCCATTTAAAAATGAGGGGGGTGTGTGTCTCGTTGAGGTTTCAAAGTGCGTAGAGAAGACCCGTGTGTTGATATGGGGTCGCAGATGACTCTCGCTGACACATGAGGCAGGACTTGGGGCTTGCAAGAGGAAAGCTCGTAATGCAAACGCGCCGCGAGGCTGCTCAGAGCTGACAGATGTCCGAGCGGCAGCTTTAGCCCTGGCTTTGGGGGCACGAAGGGCCGTTCACACCTGATAGGCAATTAAATTTTGTAGCTGGTACTCTTCTAGTGTTTAGAAGCTTTTTTTATTTTGTTTTCCTTCTTAGTTATTTTTTCCCCTGACAGTAATTAAAAGTGAAACTGTACATTTCTTGACAGACTCTTGCACATATGGAGAGTTTGCATTTAAACGTGCCTCTTTCAGTCATACAGATTTTGGGTGCTCTTTTTTATTTATTTATTTTCCTCTTTTATTTTTCTCGGCCCTCAGCTTCAGCTGACAATGTAAGTAGCTGCCTGCAGTCTTCCCTCTCCTCCGGAGCCTCATTAGCCCGCTGGCTTCAGGGGCGTAAGTCAGTCCTGGGGTGAGGAGGTTCATCGCCTGTTGAATTCGTTTGGCTAAGACCGGCAAGCGAGTAATTAATGACAAGATCCGCATATTGAATGGAAGCGGTAAATTAGTGTAACTTGCACAGATTGGCGCTCGGCCAGCGTACAAAGTAGCTGTAACTTCACGAAAGGCTGTAGGAGGAAAGGAGGAGGAGGAGAAAGGAAAGAAGATGTAAATTAAATCAGGCCTTCCAACCCTATTACCCTTTTGTTTGTTGTTATTTCTCTCTTACGTCCTTAAGCGTAGAAGTTGCCTCCTCTTCAACTGATGCTGCTGCAGATGTGCAGAGACGGCTTTAGCTTATCCCTCCTTGCGGCAGGCTCTCTGTGCTCTAACAGGGAAGTTTTCTTTCTTCTCAGCTTCTGTGGGGATAAACTTAAAGAAAATGGTGCAGAAGATGGTCTGAGCGTGGGAATGAACTCACAGCCTTCTTGCCCAGATGCCTCAAAGACGTTTCAGTTCACGGGAGTGTCCTGAAAATAAATGTATTTGGAATTAAAAGTTGTTGTTCAGTCTTTATACTCTTAACAAAGATGCAAGTGTGATTTTTGCAACAAGAAGCCCATCTTCTTCAGAAACTATCAGACATTTAAGGTGCAGGACAGGAGAAAAGGACAGTGACGTTAGGAGGTATCTTATCTTACCTGTTTCTTATCCAAGAACTCATCTTCCTATCCGTGTTTGTTGGGTTTATTGTTGAGAGTCCCCTTGCTTTGCATCCCTTTCGTCTTCTTCATCTTCTTACGCTTTAAGAGGAAAGATTGCCATAGAACAAGGTAGGAAGGAGTCTGGCAGTGCTGTGTTTTGTGTAAGAGATGAGGCCTTTAAAGAGTTGCCGAGGGCGTGCCTATGAGGTGTATTGAGACGTCCCAAGGATGCTCGCAGGGCTGTATAGGCAACAAACGCGTGTGTGTCCTTGGGTGATGCGATGGGTGACCTTGCAAAGCTTGTGGCATCTCGCATTCATGCAGGCAGCACCTGGCCAGATGTGCTGGGACAGGCTGCCGTAAGCCTCTGGGAGACGGTGATCCTCAGCCTGAGCTTGTAACCCAAGCAGGAGTTTTTGCAGCCCGGAGTATGAGACATCAACAATTCTCTTAAATCAAAATTCAGGCTCCTAAACAGGAGCACATGTGCTTCCAGGTGGCACTCCTGTCTTCAGATGTTCAAATCAGATTTCTTTCTTGTGCTTGAAACAGTGAATGTTCCAAAGGAAAATAAGAACAGCCCCCCCCCCCCAAAACAGTAACAACTTTGAACTCACATTCATGCAATGTTTGTGTTATCCTCCAGAAATACCTGGATTACAGAATTGATTATATTTTAATGGACTAATCTTTGGACAGTATCTGCTGCCAGACTCTTTTCAAGGTGTGTTGCAAGCAATAATGAGAGATGCAAAGCTTTCACAGGCAGCTACGTTACCCAGTTTCACCGCTGGAAAATTGAGGGACAGTAGGCTGAAGGGAAGTTCAATAACTGTGATGAAATAAAGCCATAAATGAAGATAATTTATTCAAGTCATTAGAAATAAGCTTGCTGTTTGCATGCCTAGAAGACCACCAAGAGCAAACCAACAATGCATTTGCTAATGAGAAAAATCTCTTCTCTTGCAGGTTGTTGGTCTTCTCTTGCCCAACCAGACGCTGGCATCCACCGTGTTTTGGCAGGTAACACCCGTCTGAACGGGTGGAGAGTGTGATGGAAAGGGAAGCAGCGGTTGAACTTGTTGTCTAGAGGACAAACTGAGGCGCATGGCTTCTCTGCGCTGGCGGTGCTTTAGTTAATGGGGAGATGATGTGGCTGGATATAATTAGGGAAAGGTTTGGTAGGTCTGGAAGGGGCTATGAGCAAACTGTTGGGTCCGCTTTCCAGCAGCTGGCTCTTTATGCCATCGCAAGGGGGATGCAAAACAGCCCAGGATCTCAAAATCAGCTTTTTGGACCCATTTTGTATAGGTGTAAATGATTGCACAGTGTGTACTTCCATGAAAATGTAGGTCTTTAAGCTCACACATCTGTTGTTTTGAAGACACCTTGTCAAGTAGTTGGGATCGTCCTCGGTGGATTCCCATTGGAAGTGCAAAGTGTGCGCAGGGCTGGGGGCAGGGGTGGGGCCCGTGCCCAGGAATTTCGGGAATAGCTGTGCATTGCAAAGGTGAGAACCTCTGTGTTCAATGCGCTACAGAGGGTTTGGGGGGAAAAAAAAAGTCTGTGTGTAGGGAGGTGTTGGTGTTATTTCCCATTAAAATTCCGGGAATTAAGAGTAAGGGAAGGAAGTATGCATGTGAATGAGTTTTATCCATAGTAAACACCCCACTTAAGTATAATTTCTGCACTAACTGAAATGCAAAAACAAGTTACTTTCAGACTTATTTTTAGTTGCGAATGTCTTTTTATTGTCTACAGTGTAAGTGATGATAGAGAATTATGCGGTTAAGAAATATCAAAGCAGAATGGGATCTGCCTAGTATGTTAGAAACACTGCAGAACCGAGAATATATTGGTACGTGCCAGTAACTTGTGGTTTGGTGTGTTTAGCTATAGGTTGTGCCATGTGGCTTCACCTGCTGGGAGTGGGATAGGGGCTGGAGACGTCTAGACTCATTCATATTTTTGAAGGCAACTTGCCTCACCTGTTTTTAGATATCTACAATGGAAAGAGTTGGCTTTTGGAAAAGTTATTCTTGCGTGAGTGAGGAGCGAGCCAGCCTGGATAGCTGGCTTGGACTGGGTGCCTTGTTGGCTTACATGAGGAGCACCTATTCCCACCATCACAGCGTAGCTAGGAGAAACTTTTGGCTTTAAAAGGATGGAATAATCCTTTTAAAACTAGAAAGAATATTTCAAATGCAGAACCAAAACAAGCCCACTCAAGGAGGAAGTCGTAGCAGGCGAGTCCGGCAGTCATAGCCCGTCTGAGCCACTGCCGCTTTATGAGTGGTTCTCAGACTCTTCCCTCCACCATGATGAGCACAGGGGTCACCCCTTTCTGAAAAATGCAAGTACAAGGAGTAGCAATGTAGAGAGACATCACCCAAAAATCCCAGGAGGGTGTCAGGCGGCCACCCGGGAAGATGGTGGAGTCTAGAAACGGGTAGTGGGGATGTCTTCAACGTAGAGACAGCTTAAACTCTAGATTAAGGATAATATCTGAGCAGTGTGTCTACATCTACATCTACATCTCCCTGAAAAGGAGATTTATCCAGGTAAATAGCATAGGATTTAGGGACTATTCGGATTACTGCATTAAGAAACATTGTGTCCTATAGGAACAGGCTTGTACAGTGAAGCAGTTGTTGCTGATGCCCAAAATGTACGTGTCTCAGGTTAGCTCTAGCCTGGTCCTGTGGACCTGCTAATGTAGATATGAGCTGTGGGGGTTAAAAAAAAAACCTACATCTGGAAAACTGAGGCAGATTTCCAGCACATATTGGCAAGTTGACTTTATAGGGGCTTTTAAAATTATTGTTTAAAGAAAACAATAAAGCAAGGTTTGCTAAGTCCAGAGTTCCAGGGAGAGAGCTGGTCAGCAGGAAAAATGTGCTCTTGGGCCATAAACTCAGCAATGACTGGACTGATGCCCATGTTTTAGTGCCTCATTTCACTCTGTCTCCTCACCCTCACTTCATTCCTCCTCCTCCATCTTAGTTCTGGCCACAGCTGGAGAGGAGTCCAGTTCTGACATGCTCTGAACTGGGAAGGTAGTGTTTTGGGGGTGAAAACTATTATTTTCTTTACATTACCAGCAGTTGCTGTGGGTAAAACCCCTTCCGGAACGTGGTGCTACTCAACCCCAGCTGCTGCCACGCTGCTTTGGTGACAAATCCATCTCCAAGAAGTTGTGGGCAGAAATACCAGTTTAGTGGCAACCGTATCCGTAAGATGGTACATCTGCTCATCTCCTGTTCCTCAGCTGAAGGACCCTCTGAGAACCATGGAGCTTAACAAATGACTGACAAAACGGCTGCTGGGCTTACTGCTGTGTCTTACAGTATGGATTTGGTGCTGGTGAAAATAAAGACCAAGTAGCACCAAGGTGTCATGTGGAAGTGGATTGGGACAGGAGAAGAGTTGCATGTCAAGCGTAGAGGGAAGCAGAGCTGCCCTCTGAGCACTGGGTGCCTTGGGATTTCTGTCCCTCACTTCGAAGGGCATTAAATCAGATGTAGGGCATGCACGAGCCTTTGGAAAGAGGTGGCAAGTTGTGAGCAGGTCCAAAGGGAGATGAGTTTTCCTGCGGCGCTCCCATGTTTATAGATTATTTTTTTTTGGTGAAGTTATGTTTATGCCTGTCTCTTTTTGTTTCCTCTTTAGTGGTTGAATCAGAGCCACAATGCCTGCGTCAACTATGCAAACCGCAACGCGACAAAGGTGAGGAGACCCAACATATGTGGCGCGTGCAGCACGTTAGGTCTGTTTTGACACGGAAACATAAGTCTTGTCTCTTCGCTGTTAATAGAAACTCCGGAGTCGGCACTGTGATGAATTTATAGATTGGCCATTCTCCTGTGTAGAGACTTCCATTTTAAACCTCAGCTGTAAATGGCATGAGGATCTCGAAATCACTCGAGGCACATAAGTAACGCTCTGTGCCTTTGAGCTGAACCAGTGTATAGTTCTAGCTGGTATGAAATGGTTTAATTTAATATGTAAATGAGAACAAGGCAAAATGGTATCTGGATTTTTGGATAGCAGAAGGCGGCCCCATGATCACGCTGCTGCCTCCCGAGGACTTTATATGTGCTACCAGCAGCGGTGCTGGGAAGTGGTGGGGCTGTTCCTGCTCTCTTCCATCGCTTTCGCCTTCATTCATCCCGTGTCAGGATGTGGGAAGCTCAAGAAGGGAAGCTGAGTTGGAAGCCATCCAGCTGATTGAGATAATGTTTCAAAGACAAATATTTAATGTGGAGAGTTTGGGGTTCATCACTAGCGTATAAGAATGCTAATTTTGTACCATTTGCTGAATTTCATTCACATACTTCCTTTAAGCTGCTATTATTATAATTTTCTGATGCCAATTAATTTTCCATCCCCTTTAACCTTGCTCATGAGGCTACAATTTTCCTTGCTTTTGCCGCTGCTAGATGACAGACCATGTGTCACAGAACAATATGACAAAATTAAACCTGTCTCTGGTTTAAAACAAATAAAATGAAAACAAAACAAGCAAAAAAGCTTGGTTGCATTTTAATAACCAGAAGTTTGTTTATTGAAAATATGTTTTGTTTTTCTTTCCAAAGCCTTCTCCGACATCCAAGTTCATCCAGGGCTACTTGGGAGCTGTCATAAGTGCTGTCTCAATAGCAGTGGGTAACGCTTTATATCTATATATTTCACTACTAAGTAACTGCTCCCTTACAGTAGTACTGCAGTGCTTTTGAGATGTTTGTTTGAATTGCCAAGCATGTTTATCTCTTAATTGACAGAATTCAGTCTGCGTAACCAAAAAATATTTTAACCATGAGGTGGCTCTGTCCATGCATGCCCAAACTTTTCAACAGAAGGAGACTTCTACTGCTGGTGGCTTCCAGCACGTCCTGCACCGTGGCTTTGCTGCTGGCTGAACTCAGATTATCCACACGTGCATTAACTCGCGGTGATTTAGCCTAGTCCAAGTTAAAAGAGTGACTTTGAGGCTGCAGAGTGACAGTGTGACAGCTGACATGCTGAGCAGAGGCAGGCTTTTGGAGATACTCTCCTGGTGGGTCAGCACCTTGAACTGAAAGAACCACAGTGTTTGAAATGATACCTTTCACCTGTGGACGCTATTCAAGCTGGAAACAGTATTCGCGTCATGTCTGAAGCGAGGAGCTTTTAACGTTGCTGAATTCATGGTGTCGTGGTGCAGTCATCAGGCTTTTAATACTCAGATTCCCCAGAAGCACAAGTTGACATCTTTAGCAGGGTCAGCTAATTCCCAAGGAGGCAGGTACATTTTTCATTTTCAACTTATGGAAGTTATTTCTTATGTTGGATTTTCAAATAAGCCTCTGAAACGTATAGTTGTACCTTTTCTGCTGGAACATTAAAGATCCCACAGCAGCTTGTATTTTTTTCCACTGGCCAGGACTTTTCTTCCTTTTTCTCAAGCCACAGACATCCTTTTCCAGGCATTTTTTCTGCAAACAAACTGTGCAGTGGGAGGAGGTCAGCACTCGGCCTGCTCACTACGCCGTTTATACCCGGGTTCCCCAATTCACCTTCAGGGAAGAAGCTGCATGGGCCTGTTTAGATTTCTTTACAAGGTAAAAATGTTTGTGTAGAGCAGGCTGCGGATCGTTAGGAGAACTATGGAGGCAGGAGCTGCTGGCTGGGAGCTGGCAGTGAGCAGTTTGGCACATCATGTCCGTAGTGGACAGCAGAAAGTCTGCACAAAGCGTATCTTTGTGTTCTCCCGCAGCTGCCACCAGTGGTAGCAAAGGGCGTAGAGCTGGTGAAGTGCCTTGCAGTTTTGAGTGGAAACTGCCTGTTTTATTGGATATGCTTCTGCTTGATAGTATTCCGCGTTGCTGGCTTGGCTTGCTCGCTGGTTGCCGTACTGCTCCTCTGTGTCACCTCTATTATCCTTTCACCGCAGAATTAACCCGGACTGTGCACACAGACCAGCCTTGCGCTGGTGTGAGCTCCCACGCTTCATAACCCCATGAAAATGTGTCCACGCTTTCGCAGCTGAAGTACAATCTGAGTCCCCATCCCACCAACCTCAACACTTCGGTTAGCAGCCGTTCTCTGTCCACTGTTTCCCTGTGTAGCATGGGAGAGCTTGACTGTCCTCCTCGGTCTTTAGTTCAGAATTTTTTCCACCTTGTGAATTAGTAAAGTGAAGCTCTCCAGCTTGTTGGGCTGCTGCCGCTCACCTGCCTTCCAACCCCCAGAGCAGCTGCAGCAGAGGGATGGTGACTGGTTCCGCGCTGTTGGCATTAATGCTCCTCTCCATTTTGGCAACAGGGGCAGATAGAGGGCAGGAGACACGGAGAAGTGATGTTGGCAGAGTTTTGTCACCCCGAGAAGCTGACAGGCTTTGGTAAGGAAACCACTTGGGCGGTGAGCGGAGATGTCCATCTTGGGACAGCTGATGCAGGTCTTTACAATTTCTGGTTCCTCCTAGGCTGCCTGCAAAGGAGCTGAAGCAGAAAGATAGGTTCAGAGTGCAGAAGTGACCATCAGTGGTGCTGTGAGGAACACTCGTTCTCTGAAGCGGTGTGAAAAGCTACACCAAGACTTGTAGACGAGTGACAGCAAACCACCAGTGGCCTGATGTTACTGCAGGGTGGTTGTCACCGCTGGTGACGCGTGGGTGGCTCATCAGTCGGCTGATGGTAGATCAGCTCTTCGTCCCGTGGTTGTTTGTACCTGTGTTAGTTGTACCATTTACTCCCTGGTGGTGAAGGAGCTGGTGGTCTGTACAGAGGAACAAACTTTGAATAAATGCAGAAACTGAAACGATGCTGGGATTTATCCGTCCATGTAACCCGTAGGTGCACCTCCAGCAGGAGCCCTGGTGCCTGGTTATCTTGCACACCTTGGCTGACCATCATGGGAGAGCTTTAAAAGCACCATAAGGAGAGACGATGCCACAATATTCTGTACTTAGAGCATTTCAAGCTTGTGCAAGAGGAAATCTTCCTTCAGCGGTGCAGATGCCAAGAGGGTGTTTCTGACTTCTTGTGTAAGCGGTACAATGGCCCCACTGGACTGGGCTTCCTCTGAGATGCCCTTACTGTGTGCGAAGAGTACCATGAGCTCTGTGTAATAGCAGTGGTTTTGTAGCTCTGGTGCTCTGAGAGTCAGAATATTGTTATGGGGAGGCAGGAGCTTTCCTTAGATCCGTCGATGTAGTTGGGGGAGCTGGGAAGGGCAGCAGCCTTCATGGATACTTTCTCCTTCGTGGTGTTGGAAGGAGGTCTGCTTCCAAAGTGGAGCATGCTACGGCGCTTAGGGTGTGCGAAAATGAGCTGAAGTCACTGTACACCGATGTCCCCTTGTAGATGAGCCACTGGGGAAGCTACCGACGTGTGTGTTACTGCAGAACAGCTTCTGTCCTGCTAATCCGTAGCACCGCTTATTGCACGCTCAATTCCCGATCCAGAGCAGCCTAGAGAAAATCCTGCAGAGCCGGGAGTCATTTTTATATTGTAAATATCTGGATTAATAACCAGCATCTCCTCAAGCAGTTTTGCTTTTTTTTTGTTTTTTAAATGATGATGACAAATAATATAGAAATAGCCTCGAGGTTCATTACGTTGGATTGTAAGGCCTCAGCCCTCATTAACTGATCTCTGCTGTCAGTTAGCAACAAATCACCTCCCAGTGTGAGCCTATTAGGACCAGATGACCTGAAAACAAGTGCCACTGCCTCCAGTGGTCTGCTGAGACCCGGTATTAATTAAAGCGAGCCCCTTCCATGTTTGCAGTTGGCAAGCGACGTGGGGAGAAGGCTCATGAAATGACAGATCAGTTGACTTGTGATTGTGCTTCCCATCGTCTTCACCCTCTGTGTCTTTATCTAACAAGAGGGACAAACAAATTGCTTTCTCACGCGTACAGAAGAACAGATTTTGGCTTTACGCTTCTTGCAATTAAACTAGAAGTCTTAGCAAATCTTTGCAAATAACCTTATTATTTTCCCATTTTAGAGAGGGAGGAATTTCTGGCAGAGAGAGGCGACGGTTCTCTCTTAGATCCAGCGCTACATCTGGGACTCCTGATTTGGAGCCCTTTGGGATGAGTTTTTGGAGGAATCAATATTCTGTTTTTCAATATTTTTCAATATTTCAATATTTTTTCCCCAATATTCCTTCTTTTTTCCGCCTACTCTCAGCTCAACACAATTCACAGCACAGCTTCAGGCAAGGAAAGCTATGCCAGGTCCAGAATTTTATCTCTTCTCCCGTGCAGTACTCAGGTGAAGCAACCACTTGAAGTAAGGCTCCAAAAGGCATCAGAAGGGATAATTTGAAGTCTTGAGTGTGGGAACAGATCTCTTCCATCTCTAACTTCTTACGTGACACGTCTGCACTGTCTCTGCCGCTGGGCATGTGCCGAGACCTGGGCTTCCTGCTCCGCACGAGCGTGCGACTTCTCCAAGCTTTGCTTGCGACGGACGTTATGTTTAGAGGAGTCTGATTACTGTTAAGTAACCTAGATTTCTGTTTTTCCTTCTGTGATTGTAGTTTATTTTTATCACATCCTCCATACACCACCCTTCTTCCTCCCTTTTCTTTTGATTGCTCTCGTTTTACTGCTTTTCTGAACACCGAGCAATAATTGTTGTTTTGGGGTTTTTTTTTAAACAATTGAGTGGATTCCTGTGATTAGGCCTTATTTTCTGATATCTGGCTGCTGTTCACGATGGTGGTGTATGAAGCTCAATTAATACCAGCTGGTTTTCCTAAGCAAGGCAAACAAAGGCAGAGAGTAGTAAAAAGACTTGAGAAAGACCAAGCATATTTTAAATGTGGGGTTTTTTTCCCCCCAAATTCTCCAGTGCCAAGAGCTACACTGATCAGAGGGCTTGTAATTATACAGAAACCCTTTCCAGCAGACATGCACACACGCACACGCACTCTTGCTCTCTGCTAGTCTTGTCACGCTTATAAAAGGTTAAAAAAAGTTGTGTAATCAAAGCCAATTTTATTGTTATTAACTTTTTAATACATATTTTATATGTAGGTTTCTTAGTTTCAGACCCAAACTCAGTTTGCAACTATATTGCTGATGCCTTTTGCATCTGATTCGGCTCTTTAGTACTATGGCCTTAGACTATAACTTAGGTTTGAGGCCAGAAGTGATCCTTGCGGCTGCAATTAAATGCCTGCAAATTAAACCGGATCCAGACAAGGGCCGTGAGCAGGCGCTCCCTGGTTTCTGGGTTGTCACTGGTGCTGAGACCAGCAGACTGGAGACCGGTGGTGTGAGCCCTCACCTGGAGGCCGTGGTGGTGAGTCACCAGGTTTCTCCATACGCCCACCTTGAAGCGTTTCGCAGCAGTGGTGTTATTGCTGTTGGTTTCCATAGTCTTTGGATCAGGACTTTAAACATCAGGTTTTTAGTTTCCATGATCACGGCTTCAGGATCTGCCAAGACAGGCTCCAAATCTTGCTCCTTGTGATACTGAAGACCCCATGCAGACTGTCCAAGGGGTTTCTCTCTTCTGCCAGTATCATTTAGCCACATGTCCGACGTCTCCCAGTAAGCAGTTGTTATGGTTTCAGCTGGGATAGAGTTCATTTTCTTCGCTGTAGCTGGTGCAGGGCTGTGTTTTGGACTTAGTATGAGAATAACACCGATAACACACTGATGGTTTGGCTATTGCTGGGCAGTGCTGAACTAGTCAAGGNGGTTGTATCACTTGTGGGGTTTTGGGTTTGGTTTTGTTTTCCTTCCTTTCGGGTTTCGTTTCTCTCCCTCATTGTTTCCCTTTTTATTATATTATATTATCTTAATCATTGTTATTATCATTACTATTATTGCCTTTTTTTATTCTAATTAGTAAACTGTTCTTATCTCAACCCACGAGTTCTCTTGCTTTTGCTCTCCCGATTCTCTCCCCCATCCCACAGGGGTGGGGGCAGTGAGCGAGCGGCTGCGTGGTTGCCAGTTTAGTGCCGGTGCTTAGTTGCTGGCTGGGGCTAAACCACGACAGCAGTGTAATGTTGCTCAGCTTGGTGCCCAGGTCATTAGCTTGTTGTCCATCTGTTGTCCACTCCATGTACCCTGGAGGTGCCACGTACATCGGTACTGCTGGCATGGCCCTCCCCTGTTGACGGGATGGGCTCTAATTAGACCGCAGCAGGCCTGGCAGGCATACAGAGCGTGTTTTACATATATAGGTGTATGTAACTTAACCAGGGAATGTCTATCGTGACTGCCTAGGCACGATGGCACTGAGCTTCCCCTTGTGATAGGGGTTCGATTCTCCCCCAGTGAGAGGGGAAGCAAAAACACGCGTGTGAGATCAAGCATCTCTTAATCATAGAATCATTAAGGTTGGAAAAGACCTCTAGGATCATCAAGTCCAACCGACAACCCAACAAGCGGCGGGACAGTGGGGTTTTCCCCAGTTAATAAAGTAGCCAGGCTCCCTTCCTCCCCTTTCAAATATTCCAGGGTTTGTAACCTCAGGTTTTTATTAAGTGCAAGTTTGGGATTTATGGTCTTGTCAGTACAGAGGCAAATAAATACGTTGTTCTCACTTAGCAACCTGAGCTAAATTCTGACAAAAGTAGGTGTTTTGTCGTCTTTTGTGTAAAAGATAGAGATTCAATGTCATGTAACCATGACTGCCAGCCAGGCTGTATATTTTGTAGTGATCCCTACACTTAAAATGTACCTGCAGGACCTGCCCCTGACTTGAACGTTCCCTTTTGGCTTACCTTACTGGGTAACCTTGAGTTAAAAAAATCAGGCGATTAATGCCATTAACAACTTTGGTGCTGTCAGCTACTAATGACTCACCTTGGAGCCACTGCTGGTCACGGTGTACAGGAGGGTGTTTAAAGCATCTCTTCCCAGGCAGATCCACCTCTCTTCATTTTAAAAGTGCCTCCTTGCTTCCTGACCCTAAATCCTGACTCCAGACAAACCAGTGGAGGTAGGGAACCAGTGCCAGTATGGTTTAGTGATGCTCAGGCTTACTGTATGGTGTGCACCTGGTGCTTTCACAGGCTGTGAAAGTATATGGAGATAAACTTGAATATGTATAAAAACAAACTAGGCTAAAACCGGAGAGAAACAGGATGGTTTTAATAACCTAATCTGCTTTGCTGAAGTATCCCATGATTTTTTTTTTTCCTTGGAAAAATGCAAGGGAAGAAAACATTCCTGCCAGTAAAGAGTTTTGTATAAATCAGTTTTAGGCCCCCTGACACTATTGATCTTCATTTGTGGGTTTGGACACGTTTTCATCCAGCAAACTGCTGCAGCAGTTGGAGATGTTGCCTCCCTTCAGCTGCTCGTCACAGTGGCTGTGCAGCAATGGAGCATGCGAGGTCGTCTTGGCTTTGGGCAAAGAAAAAGACGGCTTAGATGAGTCTGTGGTTGCAACCAGCAGAGCCAAGGTGGAGGTTAATCTCTCCAGCCGCTCCTGCCTACTTGCCCACTGAAGGCTGGTGCCTCCACAAGCTCACAACTGGGGTTCAGAGAAGAAACCAGCAACAGTCTGCTGAAGTTAAATGCAACTAGATCACTTGGACAGGAGCAAAGGGCAGAGCTCTCGCTATGGAGTAGCGTATGTGCTGCAGTCGCCTCCAAGCACGCTGTATGGGAACCCCTGCAGACCTTTGAGGTGCCCCTGGGAGGCTGGGCTTTGCTCTCAGCTCTGTTGCACAGTTGGGAAACAGAGACAGCAGCTACGTGACTTGATGTCAGGACCGATGTAGGAAGCTCTTCAGAGCAGAAACTCAAACCTAGATGCTCCAGGACTGAAATTCCTGCTCTCGCAGTGGGAAATCACTCCCCTCTGATGCAGGTGTCTTAGTAAGTCATCCTGCAGCAAGATTCTTCTGTACAGAAGCCTTGGTCATGTTATTATCCAGAAAATACAGCTTTTTGGGGACTCCTGTAGTTACTGTAGGGTTTCTGCAGAGCTGCTGAATTCTTGAAACACTGTAATCCAGCGAGCCCTGGGCAGGC
>VZTV01001656.1:1346-15570 GCA_013400875.1 Anhinga rufa | reverse complement strand
TTTGGGGATTGCTAAAAAAAAAAAGGGGAGCTCTAAATATAGTGGAACCATCAGAGCCTGAATGAGATGGAGGGGAAGGTGGAGGGAAACCCTACAGACGCCCCACGCGCCCCGCGCTGGTTTTACGTGATGGAGAACAACCGAAAAGCCACAGTTTGGAGCCGGTTTTCACCAATTTGTCTGGTTTTTTTGTGCCTTCACCAGGCGAGCCAGAGCCCAACCTTCTCCATGCCGATGCCCTGCAGCGCCTGGTCGTCCTGTCCCATGGTCATGGCCAAGAGTGCGGTTTCGTCCCCGATGTGAAGCCCCCGGCCCCAGGCAGCACGTCCCAGCTGGTGTGGGAGTGCATGGCTGGGCACAGCTTCTCCTGGGGTGTCCCTGGGGCAGCGGGGGACTGTACCCCCACAACTGGCCACCACGGAGAGGAACAACGGGGGGACTCGGGGTGTAGCTCCCCACCGGCCGCCAACTGCCGCCGCTCGCTCCGGCGAGCGGGTCTGGTCACCGAGTCCGGCTCCAGGAAGGGCGACACCGAACTGGAGGGAGCGGCTCAGTCGCCTGTCGGTGATGGGGACCAGAGGGAAGAGCTGGGAGCTGGTCGCGACGATGGTGTTGATGGCAACGCAGGTGAGCTCCTCTGCGTCCCCTTCTCCATCCTCGTTTCTCCATTGGCCTCTTGATTCCCTGTCTTCAGCCCTTCTCCCAGTCCCATCAGCCACCTTCCCACTGGGATCAGGTGTTGCCCCAAACTCGTTGCCTCCCTCTTGCTCCAGATTTGATGGCACCATCCTGTAAAACAATCCTCTGGGCCGTTGCTGGAAAAATAGGTAGGGGAGTCTCCCTCTGGGCTTGTTCCTACCACAAAATAAGCCCGTATCTCCTCTGTCCTTTCCTTCCCCTGGAAAAGCAGAGCTGGGGGACCTCAGGTTTGTTACAGGTGTTGAGCAGACCTCGCTAAGCCCACGCAGACGCAGCTCTCGGCAGTTTCCAAGAGCCACAGCTCTTGTCCTTTATCCAGACTGAAACACAGGGAGAAAAATCTCTTGTTTTGGTCCCCTGTAGTAGCTACTTGAGAAGAGGTTGAGCTTCTTCCATTAGAGTATTTTGGAGTAACTCGGCCCTCATTTCTTCTGGTCAGCGGGATGGCACCATGCAGGTCCTTTCCAACGCCTGCAGGCTTCCCAACCCTGCTGCCAGATCCACGCCCCATCCTCCTCCTCCACCTCTCCCAACATCCCAGCTCAACCAGCCCCTCTTCAACTTACCACAACTCCTGTCGTCTCCTTGCAGCTCCCCAAGTGCCGACGGAGACGGGGACCATGGCAAAAGATCGTGGGAGGTGAGTGGTGGCGTGCATGAGTCTTCCCACAGTCTATAACTGGGCTCTCCGGAGCTGAAGGTCAAGTTTGGACCCATCCATCTCATCCCTTGAGTTCTCCAACGGGCAGCCGATGTTTTAACGAAGACCTTCCATGATAAAACCCGTTGCGGCAGAGCTGACTTTGATCATTGCGTTCCTGCAGCACGCCCATCCCGGAGGAGAAAGGGGAGCGGGGGGCTGAGCCCCAAGAAGAAGAGGAGGAAGAGGAGGACGAGGAGTTTGCTGAGGAGGATGACCTCACTTACACTGATGATCTGCGCGATGAGAACTACCACCCATCTCTGGACAGGTAAAGAGTGCTTAGAGCTGCTGGGAAGGGGTCCATGGCCTGGGACCATGTGAGAGCCAGTCCCCAGGCTCCCAGTCACGCCGTCCCAGTCCAGACGGGTATCCCACTGGGATGTGATGGAAGGAGATAGGAATAATGTCCTTATATCACCTAAATAAGGTGTTTCTGCGCTCAAAAAGGCACAGCCTTTGGGGGAGACACCTTCCTTCACTTTCTCTCTCCCTGGTTGAGGGTCTTTGCCACGTTCAACCATGTCCTACCACATCCAACCATCTAAAACGTCTTGCCTATCCCATGTCTGTCTTCTCCCCCAGTGACTCTGAGCAGCAGCGACGACAAAGCCAGACCAAAGCCCGTAAGAAACCCATAAAGGAGGAGCAGCCCCCAAACGAGCCAAGCCTGACCAGCTCCAGCCCATCGGGGGAGAAGGTTGGACGAGTCAGGTGAGTCGTGATGGCGATGTTGGGGCAGTGACGCTGGGGACAGGCATCGGGGTGCCTGTCTTGGGGAATCCATCTCTCCGTGGCCACTGAACGAGCGTTTTGGGGCATGTTGGAGATGCTGCTGCTTTCCATGCTGAGAAACCAGATGGAAACCATCCAGCCCAACAGTAAACGATGTTCAAGCCCTGAGCTCTGCGCAGGGCAAGAGCCGCATGTCCCCAAGCGACTTTAATCTCTCTCCTCGCGGTGCCGTCGTCCACAGGGCACAGCTGCGTTGCTTGGCCTCGTTGGGTGTTGGAGCTTGCAAAGGGGGGGTCTGGGACGCCGATCTCGTTATGGGGCAGGGCTTAACAAGCCTTCATTTCGTCCACCGTGTCTCTCATGGAGCCAGTCCTGGGTGGTCAGGGAGCAAGGACGTGCTGCTGGGGCAGAGGTTGTCCCCGGAGGGGAATGAAGACCCCTTAAACCACCACCGTGGTGGGCGTTGAAGCCTCTGAGCAGCCTGGAGGTTGCAGCAGCAAAAATTCCATACGTGCCACCCCTCCGCCCCCCGCGTAAGCACAGAGACTGCTGTCTCCACCTAGAGATATGGGGCTCCTCCAGCAGCCAGAGCAACCCTATATGGCCCCGCTATATTGTCCAGCAGCTCAAGCCCACGGGGAGATGTGAGTAGCAACAGCAGCGCTGCCAATCTCAAGTGTTGGTCAAGGGACAGCTTGATAACGACCACAGTTATTTAATTTGCAAGCACTCTTTACCACTGCCTGTTTGAGGCTGAGGGTTAGGTTTTAATCTTTCCTTCCCAGCCACGTGGACTCAAAATTCACTCTTCTGTTCTAAATAAGCTCAAATCATCACTCATTTGCTGGGGTTTTATGCAAGACTATTAACTAGAGGTTGGTCTTGACGCTGAAACAAGAGGATGGTCCACGCGTTGCCTCTTGGGCCTGACACACAAAGAGATGTCACCTTGCTGGATCTTCTTACACTTTTAATACGACGAGGGTGTTAAAACCCCCTTTTTCGTTGGAGTTAGCCGGAGTGACCACGTAACACCGCCTTGTAACGCCTCCGTGTGCCCTATGAAAGATGGGACCGGCAGCGAAACGCAAACCCCAAAACTCACCCCGTAAGTATCGTGCTGCTCCGTTAAGGCTTCTGTTGATTTGCTTTTTCACTTTGACGTGGTATTGCCGCTTCTTTCCGGTGCTAAACACCCTTCCCATCTCCTTGCAGCTCTGAAACAGCCTCGCAGCTCGCCGGAAGAGCGAACGCCCTCCCAGAGACCCGAAATACGATGGTAAACATGGCATTTGCTTTTCTCCTCTCCCGGCCCACCGCTGGTCACGTAGCACCGGGAGACACTAGGCTCTCAAATTCAACTGAGGGTGGAAAGGTTTGCGTTAGGTCTAAGTAGTCCTTATTAAACCTGAAAGTGAATTAAAAGAGGGGTTTTTCACATCCCTCTGGCATTTTTGGGTCCTGCGCACTTTCCATTCAAAATCCTGGTGTCCAGACCTCCAAAAATGCCTAAAGATACACCTAAGGACCATTGGAGATTTGCAGAAGTGGCTCGTGAAAGCGCCCGTTGACTTTTCTGGGTCACCAGGGCGGCCTTGGAGCTTTCAACCCCCTCTCCAAAGCCCTGCCGAAACATTAAGTCGGTGCTGCCCTTTTCAAGGCTGAGCTTGGTTACAGAGACCGTATTTACAAGCTTGATTAATTCTTTCCCCCCTTTTTCATTGCAGCAACTGAAAGAATGGAGATAAAAAGACTATTTTATGAGCAGAAGCGTGAGGCTCCAGGCTTCGGTGTGCTCATCCTCTTCTCGCTTCCTGAAGGTAATGCCATCGTGACCTAATAAAACATTTTTAAGAGATTGTGGATAAAGATGCCCAGCCCCTATTTTTATTCCAAGCTGAGGATGTGCTCTGGCATCGTTGTCTATTAACGATCTCTTTATTTCTCCTCCCCACAAAAGCACGCCTGTTTTTTTTTAACGTCTCTTTCTTTAATTTCAGGATGTCATCCTAAAATAGCTGCTGTTTCCATGGAGCTGTGGATAAATTATAGATGAAACGAGGCTGGCGTAAGGTTGACAGCAATCTTAAATGTCCTGGGACGTAGCTAAAACCATGTGAAAGAATTTTTGTAATGAGTAATAAAGAATATATTCCTATTTATAATGTCTGAAAGGTGCATTTGTTAACATCGTTTCCTGCTCTGATGGGGAGAAATATTGAATTCCCAAAATGGGAGAAATAAAAATGATCGCCCAGAGGATGGTTTTAATGTAGGGTTTGCTTGGAAACCCATCAGCTGCGAGGTTGGAGGACCACAGCTTCCCCGCTTTGTGCTTGGGGACAAAGAGAGGGGACAAGAGCCTCACTCAAGACCCTTTCCCGTTGCAGCTGCAAGAGGCGAGCACGGTCGTGCGACGAGGACGTGGCCCAGATCGGCCCGAAGAGGATCAGGTACCTGGGGCCGGTGGGGAAGGGGGAGCTGCCACGCCATTTCCCAGCCCCTTGGGAAGACAAGGAGGTGCAGCTCGGCCCTTCTGTGGTGGGACGCCCTTGGCAAGCAACACTTGCTCTGATAGGAGCCTCCTGAAAGGCTTCGTTTGCTTAAATTAAGCTTTTGATGGGTGGGTAAGATGGGTGAGGAGGACCTAGTGGGGTGCCAAATCCAAAAGCTACAACTTTTTCGGCTCTCCTCCCTGCTCGTCCTCACCGACCGTGGTTTTCCACCCTCTCTCCTGCAGGAAGGCAGCAAAGCGTGAGATCCTCCTGTGTGACTTCGAAGGCTGCGGCAAGATCTTCTCCAACCGCCAGTACCTGAACGTGAGGGCTGGGAGCAACCGTTGTGCTTAAATCCACCTCTCACGCCCCGGGAGGTGCAGCTGAGCTGGGCGCGGGCATGCTTCCCGCTCCCGGTCTCTTCTGGGGCCACCAGGAGCTTTGGTGACTCATTTAATGGTCAGGTTTTGCCTGTCCAGGCCCCATTTTGGGTATCTTGGCTCTTGTCCTAAAGCCAGAGTTGGGCAACCTGAATTGCCCATGGCTTTACGAGGCTGGATGACAGATAGGGGACTTGTTGGCCCCGTGTGTTCAGCCCACGCTCGCTTGAAGTCCCACCAAGGGATTTCGCTTCAGGGAGCGAAACAGGGCGGGGAGGTTGTTGCCGGAAGGTGCCCTTGGGCTTCCTCCAAGTGCAGCTTCTCAGCACTGACCTCCTCTTTTCTTACTCCCCCTTTTTTTTCGCCCCAAAACGGCAGCACCACAAGAAGTACCAGCACGTCCACCAGAAGACCTTCACCTGCTCGGAGCCCAGCTGCGGCAAGTCCTTTAACTTCAAGAAGCACCTCAAGGAGCACGAGAAACTGCACAGCGGTGAGTCAGCCGCCTCCGCGGATATGGATATATATATACACCTCCCTAGACCTCCTCTCCTGCGCTGGTCCCACCTCTGCTGGGCTGCAGCTGAGCGTCCCATGCCCTCACCATTCACACTGGCATCCCTGGTAGATGTTACTGCACACGTTTGCTTTCTGCTCCTGAGATCTCATGTCATCTGCATTTCTGTGCTGGGAAAACATCCTGCCTCCTAAAATACATCCTGAAAGCTCCTTGGCTGCTCTTCCAGGCTGGATCAGCCCCTAATCACTTTTATTTTCTGCCCCACAGACAAGCGGGACTACATCTGCGAGTTCTGCGCCCGTTCCTTTCGTACCAGCAGCAACTTGATCATCCACAGGCGCATCCACACAGGGGAGAAACCTCTGCAGTAAGTACCAGTCCCACCAACGCGACCACTGACTCCCTGGTTGGCATCGGGGTTTCTCCCTGTCGCTTTTCAATGCAAATTTAGCGTCTCGGTGCATGGGTGAGAGCGCCAGGTTTCTTGCCATGGGTAGCCAGAGGACTTGCTGTTATTTTTTGCTTTGCCTGAAGCCATGAATTTCTGCCCCTGGGGCTGGCTGCGCTCTGATCCAGCAGCTTCAGTATCGGCTTCAGGGCGTGGGCTTGATTTGGAGAAGCTTAATAAGCTGGGACTTAACGAGAGCAGTGCATTTCCTTGCCTGGAGGGTGTGCTGAAACCACACGGAGCTAACGCAGCGGTGCGGAGGCGGTGGCTTTGCTAAGCCCACGTAAAATTGCAGCATCAAGCTGCAGCGAGGCCAGTTCTCCCTCACGCTTAATCCCTTGCGCTACCTTTTTTCTTAATCTTTGACATTGAATCCCGTCCTGTTTTCTCCCAGGTGCGAGATCTGCGGCTTCACCTGCCGCCAGAAAGCCTCCCTGAACTGGCACATGAAGAAACACGACGCCGACTCCTTCTACCAGTTCTCCTGCGACATCTGCGGCAAGAAGTTTGAGAAGAAAGACAACGTCACAGCCCACAAAAGCAAAAGTCACCCCGAAGTGCTCGGCGGACCCCCCCAAGCCGAGGGGGGCCAACGGCAGACGGTGCCGTCCGCACCGCTGAACTTCAGCGCGGGGATGGAGGCAGGGCTGGAGCGCCCCGAGGCACCCGCAGCGTTGGCTGCGGAGCCCCTGGAGATGCCGGGGCTTGGGGACACGGTGGTGAGCAGCGGTGAACTGGAGAAGATCCCCCCTCCCCTTGCAGCCTCAGCTGAGTATCAAGGGGGTATCGGGCAGAATCCAGGCCCGCACCAAGGCCCGGTGATGGACGGGGTTGGTTCATAGCAGGACTCATCCTCCAGTTCTTGGCCGCAGGAGGGACCAGAGAGCAGGATGGGAGGACCGATGGGGCAAGGTGGAACGACGCCGGACCCCAGGGCGCGTGGCAGCAGCATGTCCAGGTGCCAAAAGTACAAGGGACAGGCAAGGACCGGCACTTCCCAGGGGAAATCCCAGCTTCTCCGCCAAACCCTGGGCTTCCCTCGAGCTCACAGCAGTGTTGCCACAGGCGGAGAGCCTCGGGCCAGGCTCCCTTGCTGCGTGGAGGGAGCGTGAGGTTGCCAAAGCCTCCGTCAGGAGCGTTAATAAAGACTTATTTTTATGTAAAAGTGGGTTTCCACCTCTGCGCTGAGTTTCTATGAAAAAGAGAGGTAGAAAAGTGCGATTTCCACGTGCAGCCTGCCTCAACGCCCCATCCAGAGGTTGTCTATATTTAGCACAATTAAAAAATAAGGGTGATTTCAGTTGGGAAGTCAACAGCAGGTGGAAAGGATTGAGGCTGTATTAGTTTTGGCCTTGGAAATGGGTGTTATTTGATCCAGGGATGGTTCCCTGAGTTCTCTAAACACCACTTGCTTTTTATTGAGCCTTTTTGGGAAGGATTGTTAATATTTATGCAGCCTTGAAGGTCACCAGCTCAACAGGGTTTAATTAAGAAAAAATAAAACAACCCCCCCGAATATAGGCTAGAAGATGGTTTTGACACAGATAAAGGGGCTGGAGGAGGACAGAGCTCGCTGGAGCGCCCATGGGAATCAGGGACGCAAAATAGGGCTGGCTGCAGGAATTACAAGTCAGGCTCTGCCCTCAAATAGCACTTGGGGGGGGAAAGCACATTTCAGGGGAAAAGCTGGGTGTTAGAGATGGGTTTTTTCCACTGCCATTCTAAGAAACCACAGGTTTTTCTTTCTGGCTGCACTGAGGACTAAACGGCAGCTGCTGAGGGAGATGAGCTGGAGCGCAGCCCCCGTATCCAAACCACGCCGCTGGCTCTCGGCTTAGAGAAACCGATAACGAAGGAATTGACCCAAAAAAATAGGGCTGCGAGGGCTCTGTGAGAGCTCCCAGACCAGGGATAAATGGCAGGATCAGTGACAGTGCAGAGATGCTCTGCAATACCCCGTCTTGGGGGCATCTGTTTTCCTGCCATTCAATATTTTCCTTCCCAGAGCAGAAATTAGGGGGGGAATTTCCTGGGCTGGGGGAATGGGCACCCCAGTTTCCCCCCCCCCAGCACGGCACAGGGTCCCCTCACCCACCCGCTCCTTCCCCGTGCACGCGTGGTTGGCGCTTGCCTGCAGAAGGGCTGTGTCCCCTCACAGAGGGGCTTCCACCTACCCCCAAAAAAGTGGGATTTTCACCCCCAAAAAATGTTTGGGTTTCTTTTTCACACCCAAAAAAAGGGCTTGATGTTGTCAGGTGATGGGCACAAGCAGAGCCCTGGGGAGCAATGAGGACCCCCTCCTTCACCACACAAGCCCCCAACATCGCTTCCCCCAAACCAGGATACCTTTTATCTCCCCTTATTCTGCCTCTCCAAGGGTTTATTTTAAAGGCTTTACGTGTTATTTTATTCCTTCCCCTTTTTTAGCAGCTCTCAAAGAAAATGGAGCTGGTGCCTCAATGCTTTCTGACTAAAGAATTAATATCTATATATATGCAAGGAAAAGGTGGAGAGGGTCTTCAACCTCTTCTTTGGGCATTTAAATAAGTAAATTTAAACTCGGACCCTCTGTGGAGACCCCCGAGAGCGGGTTGGGGACGAGGAGAGGTGTCCCCACCGCTGTTCACCTCAGAGAGGGTGGCTCAGCAGCAGCAGCAGCACTGTAAGGCCAAACCAGCTCCCAGCAAGCGGCTTTTCCTTCTGCAGGCGGCAGAGACAAACATCAGATTGTTGGGGTTTTAGGGTTGGGTTTGGTTTGGTTTTTTTTTTTGCACAGCAACTTTTATTTCCCCACTAAACAGAGTGACAGGGCAAAGAGACATAACAGCATCACGGGATCACACGAGGGCGGGCAGGGGTTTATAAGCACGCGCGAGATCACACCTAAAACAAGGCTTCCCCCTCCTTCCCCATGACACAGCCTGGGTTTTCCATCGGGAGCTACCCACATCCACATAACCAACCCCAAAAATCTGCGACACCGAGCGCGCCCGGGAGAGTCCAGGTTCGCGGCATATCCACAGCTCTCCTTGCAGCTACACCCCTGCCAGCTTTTGGGTTAACCCGTAAGCACCCATCTCCCCTTTACCCCCCGCCCCGTCCCCAGCTCACCCTGCCTCCATCCCTGGGGCTGCAGCTCCCGGCGCTCGGCTCTACTCCGGCCCTACGGATGCTCAGCGTTAACGGGGTGGGGGAAGCAGCAAGGGAGATCGCGGGGTTTTGCTCTCTTAGCGCTAGCGGCAGCGAAAGACAGGCTCAGCCCCTTCCCAAAGGGAAAAGGAAAGCGAGGATGGGCTGGAGGGGAAAGCTAAAAGGTGACCTGCAGAGCAACGGTCTCAGAAATCAGGGGTTGGGTATGGTACCTCTCCTCCTCACGCAGGTTTTCTAGCTCTCGAGAGCTGCCCAGGTTGCACAAAAGCAGGTGGCTTTTTGGCTACGGATCAATGCAGGATGCGATAAACCCCTAAGGTAGCTTTTCTCCCTGGTTACATCCCTGTTTACATGGGGCAGCCAACGTCAGACAAAACAAAAAATATATGGGGTTGCTTATACAGCAGGCCAGAGGCGGGAAATAACCCCCCCGTCAAGGCTATTTAAGCAGCCACCCTCAATGGTTGATGCCCCAGAGGAAGGTTTTCAGGGTAAAAAGAGACCCAAAACTTTTAAATGCAACAAGAAAAAGTTAACCCCGAAGCCGAACAAGGGACAATCATGAGTTTCGGGGGGTCCTTTGTCTGAAAGCAAGGGGAAAAAGGGGACAGGATCGGGCACTACTTGCAGGTCACCTTGGGGAGGGTTAAAGAAACTGGACAAGTCAATTGCAAAGGGAGAGTGAGGAGCCCACATAGAAGAGCCAGAAGAAAGGAAAGATCTTTTCGGTGAAAGCGGCCGTGAAAGTGAAGATGGGAGCCATGTTATCGGCGTTGTAAAACGCCACCCACCCGCCTTCGTAGTCCAGGTACACCCCGATCTTCCTGGGCCTCTCACACAGGGACAGGGGTGTCTCCGGGGAGGTGAAAGCCTGATACTGATCCCAATTCTTCCCCTTCCAGTTCAACCCCACCGCCCAGATCCCCTCCTCCGGAGCAAAGTCGATTTTCTCCTTTCTCCGCACCGACTCACGGGCTGCCCCCAGGACCCAGCTCTCTCCATCTCCCACCTCAACCTCCCAGTAATGCCTCCCAGCTATGAAACCCTCTGCCGCCAGCACGCAGAAGGAGTAATCGAATCTTTTGGGGTTTGCCGGCAGCTCCTGGGGAGCGCTCCTGAGCCGCACGCTCCTCTTGTCCTCCGACAGCACCAGGTAGGGGTTGGCAGTGTCCGGGTCCAGAGAGAGATCACCTGGGAAGAGGGAAACGTGGATGTGAGCATCTGCAAGCCAAGGATCCTTCTCCCACCCTCATCAGAGCCACCCTCCAAGGGGATTCATTGCCTCTGCCCCGAACTGGATGAGGACGACACTGAGGGAGTGGCCTCCAAAAGCTTTAAGCACCCAAAGTGCCAAGAGCTGCAGGGAAACAAAGATCAGGCTCCACCTTCTAGTTAAAGCGAAGAAACAGCCCGATCTCTGCTACAAACCCACTGGCCCACCCCACCCGAGACCCCTCCTTGCTCTGGAATAGAAATTTCTGGGCAGAATTAACTTTTTTTTTTTTTTCAGTGCCAAGCACTTGAGAGGAATGAGCACAAATATCCTCGTGTTTAAGGGCTGCTTTCGTCCTCAGGGGCCTGCCAGGAACTAGGGCTGTTTCACAGCCTGAAAACAACTGGGAGAGGGGAATATCAGAGGCTGCTGAAAGCAAGACAGGTCTATCCTGTGCCCAGCCAAGGGGACAGAGCCCAGCGACAGCCCTGCACTAGAGCAGCGGACGCAAAGGTTGCAAAGTCCACCTCTGAGCTAACTCAACGCCCACCAGCGGGGCCAAAGGTCTCCTCACTCCGGGTAGAGCGGATCAGCTTCTGGAGAGTCCTCTTAACCCCGGTTTCCTAATGTATTCGAGGGCTGCGCCTCTTGCGGACTCTCCCAGCAGCTGGATCAGTTTTTCTCCCCCTTCCCTTGGCAGCACCAGCAATAATTTTCTCCTCTCCTGACCTCTAAGGCTAGCTTGAAGGTCTTACCGTCAAGATACCCCCCAGGGAAGCTGAAACTCCCAAATTAAACCTTGCAAAAATGAAGGTCAGACTCCCAAAACCAAACCGTGCTCACCTGTGTCGTTCTCCAGCTCGAACCGGAGGTTCTCTGAGGGAAGGAAAAAAAAAAGAAATTTAGATCCCTTTGTGCACAGAAAATCCCCAGGGACCACCTACGCACACGCGACCTTGCTCCCTGCCTTATGGCAATACTGCTGCTTGGGAACGACCGCATCCAGCTATGTCAGACGTCCACACAGAAATCCAAGGGAAATGCACCGCTTTTCAAGCAAACAAGGCTTTTTATTTTTGATGAGCAGATGCTCAAACAATAAAAGAGTTGTCCCAACAAGCCCCAGGGAGAAACAAGAGCACAGCTCAAACCCCGTCATCTTTTAAGTTGAGTTTAATCTTTTAAGGTGAACTAAACGCAGGGGTTAGGAGGGACCCACTTTTAAAGGAAACCTTTTTCAGTGCTCACCCTTGAACTCCAGCAAGACCTCTTTCAGCACTGCGCTCTTCTGGGAAAAGCTCTTGAGTTTCTTCTCCAGCTCTGTGAAGCCAGCCTCCGGCTTGCAAAACATCCAGCTCTCAAAGCTGTGGAGGAGAAATAAATATTAGGTTCCCTCCGGAACAAAAAATAAAAGCTCTAAACTAGAGGCAGGGAAGAAACCTGCCTTAGTACTGAAGAGGTTTGGTGTTGGATTATTCTCCCTCTGTCAGCAACTGTGAGGCCACACCTGAGGACTGGGTCCAGTCTGGGGCTGCCCAGTACAAGGCACACAGGAGGCCACTGAGATAAGAGATGTGGGGGGGATCTCCAGGCCTTGGCTGGGGCTCAGCCCTGAGCAGCCTGATTCGGCTTTTGATACTGGTCCTGACAGTGTGGGTTCGGCCCCCACTAACCGAGTTACCCTGCGGTTTCCTCTGGAAGGATGCTCCAACCCTCCCACAACCCACCTGCTGCAAACCCCCTTCGCAAAAGTTTTGATTTTTGCCTCAAAGATTAACACCCAGGTGCGGGCGAGAACCACAAGGCAGGCGCGGGTGAAGCTGGATGGGGTGTACGTCCTCGTAACACCAGCTCTGCCTCCAGTGCGAGCCTCCCAGTTAACCCAGCAAGTGCTCAGGTTCACTCACCTGCTTCCAGCCGGGGCAACACCCTGGAGAGAGAGTAAAAAAAAAAACCAAGAAGCTAATCAGTGCAAGTCTCCCTTCTACCTCATAACCTCCAAAATCCTCCCCAAAACTGGCCTCACGGCTGCTCTGCTGAGGGGATCAGCTCTCAGCAGCTGTTTCCAAAGCAGAGAGCGATTGGACTCATGGAGATGGCAGAATTAGTTTATCATTATGGGTTTTTTTTTCCTTCTCCTTTTTCATTTTAGTGTGGCTGGGGAAAAAACACGCTCCTTTCTTTAAAGAAATTAAGAAAAATCATGATTGCCATCAAGCTGCCAAAACCATGAGGATTCAGGGCTCACAGCCGCGACAGGGTGACACAAACCAAAAATATCTGGGAGGTTTGTTTGGGTATTTTTTAGTTTCTGGTATCAAAGGGAGCCTAAGCAGCTTCGCTACTACAAAGGCCAATTTTCCCCCCGAAAGCTGCGCTAAAATTTGGGTTCCCACCTAAAAAAGTCTGGTAGCAAGTCAAAACCCGACTCATAGATGGGCCAGCTCCAGCACAGAGTTAAGGGACCCGAGCTGCTCCCCAGCAGGGCACATCAGCACCCTGCGCTCCCTGGAAATGGATTTTTGTCCCCAGGGATCCCAACCTTAAGCTCTCCTGGGTTTTACACCCTGCTATACCGTAACCTCTGGGCTGGGAGGACACATCCCAGGAGTCTCACCTGCCCAGACTGGTTTCCTGGGCCATTCTCTCCTCCCTGCTCGCCCAGCAGCTTATCGAGCTGGGCAATCTCCTCAGAGAGCCGGGAGACACTCTCATCTCTCCTCTTGACGATGTCTCTGTCTAGCTCCTCCAGACGGGACAGCAGGAGCTGCTCCTTCTCCTCCAGGAAACCTCGGAGCTCCTTGCACTCGGCCACAATCTTCTGTCTCTCCACTTCTGTCTGCTTCTGCAAAACCCAGAAGGGAAACCCACATGAGACCCACATCCTCACGGCCAGGGGGGTTTCAGGGGAACATCCACCCTGAGGCACTCACCAGCAGGTCTTCGCTCTGCCTCTCCCTCTCAGCCTTGGCTTCTTCACGTCCTTTCCTCAGGGAGCTCAAATGTTCCTGTGGCACCTCCTGGAAGAAGAAAGAGGAGATCTGTTGGGAATCCTTCCTATTTGGGATCAGGAGCACAGAGGAAAGGGATGGTGGGGGATTCTCTCCAATTTCATCAACTGTGTTTATTTTTTTTAAGCTGGAGAACACCACGAACCTAAAAAGATGTGAGGCCATCACCTCACTGTGTCCTCCCCTGCCCTGTTATCCTCAACCCTTAGTTTCAGGCACGCCAAGAAAACCAAAAACCTTCCCTAACCAGCCCTAAACCTGTCCCTAAAACAGCCTGAGCAGTTCGGAGCCAGGCGCAGGAAGAGGAAGAAAGGGCAGCAAGGCAAAAAAAAAAAAAATAGAGCCAGTTTTTAGCTCCTGTAGGAGCACAGCTGCAAACGCAAACCACCAAGTCCCACCCACACGAAAACCCCTTCTGCCTCGGCGCCTCTCAGGATCAGCTTTCACATCCCAGCCCCGCCACGAGCCAGGGAGACCAGCCCAGACACCCCAATATCTGCCTGAACCCCACCAAGATGGAGGGGTCCAGCTGCCTCCAGGCTGCTTGTTAAGTTTATTAACGGCTTATTACTGGAAACCATCGCGCCCATCCTCTTTTAAGCTACTTGACCTCCAAGGAAGACGGAGAGGCTCCTAGCAACACTAAACAAAAAGCAGCAGGGTTTTTGGCAGCAAGCAACAATAGATCTTTTATAAATAAAATGCAAAGCTACAGAGATTTTGCCGCTACTGTGCAAACCGGTGCTTGCTACCACGCACCTCGTGATAATGCATGAAAATTTAAGTGTGAGATAAAAGCAAAAAATCAGAAAAACGGGGGCACAGGTTGCAAGCAGCAGCCAGTTGTTAAAAATGCATAAAAACAGATTAATG
>VZTV01001654.1:1547-16708 GCA_013400875.1 Anhinga rufa | reverse complement strand
TCATGTCCAGAGTTGAGATCTTGCTGGTAGCTTTCCTAGGTCTTGCTGGTAGCTTTCCTGTCTTGAGCATTGCATTACCAGCTAATATAATCCAGCTGTCTTTCGAAAATATGGATTTATTGTAAAATCAAAGAAAATTTACTGCTAAATCTCCTTCAGTTTTTCCATTCCTGCACATGTATGCTTCTATAGTTTCTTTCTAAAAGTCCCCCTTTTTTTTTTTTCCCCTAAATTGCCATTTACAACTCAGTATGTCATACTTAGATCCATCTGAGGCTCATAAAATTCATACCCCACAGCTAAATCTCGGTACAGTAAACCTAGCTAGTATCCTGAAAGCAAATCTGAGATACTGAACACAGATAAGGCTCAGTAGTTAGTCTCCTTCATTCAAAAACAGGATGGGCAGAGGAAGGAGAGAGGGAAAGTAAAAAACAAGGAATATAATTGTTAGCCTGTATTTGTGGCAATTGTTTTAGGAGGGAAAAACTTGTTTGGTTAACCAACTTGAGTTGGTTATGTTTCTGCATTTAACGTTAGAAATCATCTGAGAAAAATAAACAAAACAAATACCACCAGAAATAGTGCCAGAAACATTAAGCATGCTCCTTCAGTTAGCTTTCCCCCCAAACCAAGAAATACAGTACTTTCCTGTGCTGCAGTAAATTTGTACTTGGATCCTTTCATCATGAGGCGAGTACTGATCCCAAGTGTCCCTCTCACATCACTACCTTCAACAGTCTTTAAAGACAGCAAGATGCTTGTAAGAATGCACAAATGAGACTTCTAAAATCAATATAGAAAGTGGTTTTGATTTGGGTATCTCAGTTTCACTAAAAGGCTCACACTTGGAAATAAATGTATTCATGTAGGAGAGAAGACTTTTTTGACATTTTCTTCTAGTTAAGTCTTGTATAGTCCTGCTCCAAAGTTATGCTTTTTCATTCAACATATGGCCATTATGGGACCCTTCCCATTCAATCTGTGAGGTATGTCCTTCATCTAAAATAACATACTTTATTCCACAAAGCTGTATATATACTAAACATTGCATGTTGAAATTCAGAATGTCTAAATCCCTTTTGGATTTGATCCAGTGAGAGAAAACAAAGCCCAAACAGTGATTTAGTTGATCAGCCTCTACTGCAGTGCTTTAAGAGATGAAGCACTGTTTTGACTCTACTGACTATTTGAGACATCTCCATCAAGTATAATTGGAGTTTAGAAATGTAGCACCAATATGTGCAAATCAAATTTTATCCTAAGTGTTTGCAATGCCAGACTTGAGTCTTCTGTTCCAGCCCTACTTTTGTTACGGTATTATACAGTAAAGCTTCAGTAAACTTATTAAGAAAATATTATATAGAAGCTATGCTACTACATCTCACTCACATGATGTCTTGAAAGGTAGAAATATCAGCATTAGTAACAAAAATAATAATTTTCTAATAAGTATACACAAGACAGAAAGCAACACAAATATATAATTTTTAAAAAATAAACTGTGCTTGCTTTTGCACAATATATGTATTTTTTTTCTAATGTCAGTTGTACGTATATAGAATTCCGTTACAATTTATGTATTTAAATTCAAATTGAGGATGAACATATACTGTAGTGAGTTATATATAACATGATTTTTCCAGTAGCTTTGTAAGTACACTTTGCGCATTTTATTAAAATATACAGTCTCTTTTGTTTGTTTTTGAACTGTATTTAAGATTGTACAGAATCAAGGCTACCCTGCAAGTCTTGTACAAGATTTTAGGGCACTGGAAGTTTAAAATCTCATCCTTGCACTGAAACAATAGCCTTCTCATATAATTGCTTTAGTTATACTTTGTGTTATAAATTATACTGCTTGATTATGAAAATAAAAATAATAATATACAAGTTTATTTCAAAGCAAGAGGGAACTTAACCAGTACTTGGCTTGTTTCATGGGACCATAATAATTTTAATTCTAAACTGTGTGAATCCTTTGTCAATGATGCGATATCTCCCTAAAATTAAAGACACTGTTCCAGGAAATTAAAAATAAAGAAGTTTAAATTTAAGTTTAGATATGCACTTTTACATATGGCACAAAATTTAGTTTTAACACTGTGTGAAGAACAAAAGAGCATACAAAACTGTGCTTTCATTTTCAACACACCACAGGAAATCATCCTTTCAGGGGGTTCTTGGTGCATTTGTATGATCTAGATGGCATAGGATGTACAAATGAGTCAATTTTAAATTCACAATAACCTTTTCCTCCACTCTATTAAATCTATCCTGAGACTTATGAAATAGTAAGATTGAGTAAACAACTAGCATGAGCCAAGAATACACAGAAGTTTAGTGAAAGTAGTTCTTAGATCTACATATCTTTGGCAATCAAGATCTCTACAACCAAAAAATCTGTGGTACAGTTAGAGAGGATAAGTTCTACAGATAAAGATCAATAAAATTACAGATAAAAATCAATACTGTGACAGTGCTCTGGTAATCTCTGTGGGGACGAGGCATATGGTGATCAGGTAGAGTGTTCTTCCCCAGAGTATAGTGTGTCATAGTTTTAGCTGGGATAGAGTTAATTTTCTTCACTGTAGCTGGTATAGTGCTGTGTTCTGGATTTAGTATGAAAATAATGTTGATAACACATTGATGTTTTAGTTGTTGTTAAGTAGTACTTACACTGGTCAAGGACTTTTCCAGCTTCCCATCCTCTGCTGTGTGCACAATAAGCTGGGAGGGGAGGGGGCACAACCAGGACAACTGGTCCAAACCGGCCAAAGGGATATTCCATATCATATGATGTCATGCCCAGTATATTAACTGGGGGGAGCTGGCCAGGAGGAAGCAGTGATCGCGGCTCAGGGACCGACGGCATTGGTCAGCAGGTGGTGAGCAGTTGCATCACTTGTTGTTTGGTTTTTATCTCCCTCCCCAGGTTTCGTCTCTCTCTCTCTCATTATTTTCCTTTTCATTATATTATTATTGTTAATATTATTATTACTATTACTGTTTGATTTTAATTATTAAACTGTTCTTATCTCAATCCATGAGTTTTCTTACTTTTGCAAATCTGATTCTCTCCCCATCCCACTGGGGTGGGGGAGTGTGTGAGCAGCTGTGTGGTGCTCAGTTACTAACGGGGGCTAAACTACAACAAGTGTTAGACTGGATGTGATGTAGATGTCACACATGCTGACAAACATCCTATTACTTGTGGCAGGGTGGTCTGATCAGCCACTCAGAGGGAGAGGAGCCCTGTCTGTAATGAAGCTTTGCAGAAAGAAGCTATTTATGGATACACTTTCTAAAAATAAGTCTAATTTTAAACATTGTAATACAATAATGCCATCTAACTGGAGCAAACTTGCCTGTTGAAACAAAGGTTCTGAATCCATTGCAAATTATTACATATATGCATAAGCTACTTACATGGAAGTAAGAATCTGTGGAAGACAGGGATTTCACTAATAGATCAGATCTGAGCTACCCCAAATTTTGACCCAATCCATAAATCAGCATGGCATCATCATTCAAAAATAATTACACATTATCACATGCTACTTTGTAAGACTGCTCTTCTAGAGCATATTGCTAGAATTCATTATCTTAAAAGAAATTATCTCAAAATCAACCTTAATGGTATGTGGATTCCTTAGCTGTGAACTTGGGAAAGATTTCCTGAGTAAGAATGTTCTCCTGAAATTCCCCAGCTATGTGCTTTAAAAGGCAATAAATCAGAAATAGCATTTTATGACAACTTATTAAGCTATAGTCCAACTTTATACAAAGACCTGGGGGCTCAGCCCTATAAAACTGTATGTGAAGTTTCCCTCCCCACTTCTAATTAATTCCAATGTCTTCAATTATGACAACTGAAGTGAATAACTTTTTTTGTAAAGAAGAATAAAGTTGTTAGGCACAGATACTTAATATCTCTGCTTTGTACTGTGGAGAAAGTGCATTCTTCAGAAAAAAAAATAATCTGTAATTGGGACACACTCTTTATTTACTAGGTCATTACACTTATTAAACTTATAACCATTGCAGCCCATGGCTCATCTACTATACAACAATTGGCAATCAGTCAGGAAAATATTGTGCAAAACTAGGTATCATTGCTGAAAAAACAAAACCTTGTGCTCCTATAGAGACTGGAATTCAAAACCGGAGCCCTTGCATCTAGCAGTGTTACCATAAAACAGTGAAAGAAGCAGGAAATCTAAGGCAGTAAGTCTTATGAAAAAAAACCCACAGCCTGGAGAATGAGTTGAAACAGCAAGAGATAGAGGCATGCCTAGAACATACTGAAAAAATTATACTAACAGCAAGAAAGAAATAAAGATAACAGATCAGTAAGACCTCAGAAGAACAGTCCAAAGTAACTGATTCCAAGAAGTTGAGAAACTGCATAACAGAACAACTAAGACAATGTAGAGTTATGAAGAATTACAGCAGGTACTTGACAGGGAGTCAGAAGAGCACCATAAAGTCGTATTTGCAAGTACTGAAAGTCTAATAAATGACTCAGTAGGATGCTCATCAGAAGCCACAATTATGGGACCCAGAGGAAACAAATAAATGTTAAGGGAAGAAAATCAACTCTTCAAAATAAGCAGAGCATTAACAGAAATACCTTTGAATGTAAGGGACTAAAAATTTGTCTCAACATTGCCGGCAGAATGGCTTGACTGCCAAGGTGTCACCACGATGACAACTGAGGAGGTTCCACCCAACAGGAACATGTATATGGCTATACCTTGCTGTCTCAGAGCACATAGGCCCAGCCCTCTGCATGTGGGCCTGGCCCCAGGGTCATCTTACAACACATGGGAGGGGGGCTTGGACCCCCTGGAATCTTCTGGAACCATCAAGCACCCTCTGGTGATGTTACCGCGCATGCGCCCCACTGCCGAGCAGGAGGTGTGGCTATGCAAACCAGCTCATTGACTATGCAACGGGACAATGCTA
This sequence comes from Anhinga rufa, assembly GCA_013400875.1. Lineage (NCBI taxonomy): Eukaryota > Metazoa > Chordata > Aves > Suliformes > Anhingidae > Anhinga > Anhinga rufa. The sequence goes on along the minus strand of VZTV01001654.1, from coordinate 11,740 downwards.
TAAAAGGCGGGACCAGCGGAGCCCAGTTGGAACATTCCCCCACCGGATTGAAGGGACATTGGACTGATGGGACGCTGCAGATCCACGGTGGTAGCTATTGCAACTCTCTCTATCTATCTTTTCCCTTTCCTTATTTTCCTTTCCCTCTTTCTCTCCTTTTCTCTTGCATACTTGTTGGCGGCCAAATAAAGCGACTTGGCACTTGACTCCGTTTTGAGTCTTAATTCTGTTCCCGAGAATACAACAAACCTGGTCACGATAACACATCCAATTGAACATCACTCAGAAGTTAAGCCCAGCCGCCCCTAGCCACCCAGAATTCTCTGAGGTCGGTTAGAAAGCAAGGGGGCTCAGCTTCTGCCAAATTGTGCAACCCAACAGTGGATCGTGACATTGAACAGGAGAAGAAGCAAGATTAACTTAGATTTTTGTGTTGCTCAGAAAAAGGCAAATGAATGTTAGAAAAACATTTAACTAACAGCTATCTTGATATGGTTGGTTAAAAGCAGGAACTATGTTACTGTCCCCATAGGAAGTTGAAATTTGTTTTCATTTTGAATTGGCATTAAAAATCTCCCACCACCTGCACCAGAAAGCAAAATTTGGAAAATGTTATGTGTTAGGGTTTTTTTTAATTTATTCTTTTAAAATATTCCATCACATTATGTTCCTCTTTTTNNTTTTTTTTTTTTTGTGCAAGGGCACCTCTTTAACTAGACTGTCTTTTCTAAACTGCACTGAATGTTACATTAAGAGGAAATATTGTCTTATCTTGTAAAATGCTATGTGTAAACTAATTTGATGAAAGGCTACAAATTCACTGCTAAAGTCAAAACTAATTTAAGATATACAATAACAACATGTCATGAACTGCCTACCTTCTCAGAAAAGAAAATCAAACATAGACCCTAAGCATTCTGATAAATATTTTCATATCCGAAGGGCAAAAGAGTAGGCTCCTCAGTCTAATCTTAAAATCAGACCTTCAATATACCATTCAATTTTCAAGAGTTCTGTCATTCATAGCTCCAACAGAAGTCAGAGGTGAAAAACTGCATACCTTTCAATACATCTTAAAATCAATTCATTATTTTGGAAACCTGGAAATTATTTTTGTAATTGATTTTTTTAAAGTTCACAGGTTTCAAAATGCTAGCAAGTATTTTTCTTTTGTTTTGTTTTTAGAAAGAAGTAGGAAAAAAGTTCCATTTCAGTCAGATAGTCTATAAAGTAAAAGCATTTTCCTTCATATCTTTTATTATCCAAAAGGATACGTGTTAACTCTAGATTCAGTTATTTGGGGATAGAAGTCCCAATATCAGATTTGTATTGATACATACCAATAAAGATGAAGTAGACTTTATGTGAAAGCAACTTGGGGGTACTGTAAGCCTTTAACATGTTTTATTCTAAGACTTCACATTCACAATCATCATGGTCCTAAAGCAAATACCCTTCTTACCAAGATACATGAAGTTAAGAAAATAATCTTCCTTTGTTGTACTGCTAGACAAATCCAAGATTAATAAAAAGACAATCAATTCACTATTGCCCATCCTGTCCAGAACTGAAAGACTTAAAGCTCCACCTCTTTTTCTTACACTGTGATTATCAAGATGTCTGTTAGCATATCTATTTACCTTCCACAGATGGATGTAATAGTGTGGATATTTTTCTGGGTGAAAGCTCCAAGCCTTGTACTCATACCTCTTCATTTTGAACATAACAAACATTGATCTGTTTGGGTGTGCAATTCCTTCAGTGTATTCTTGTGACTGATGAACTATCAACTTGCCCACTTAAGAATGCCTCTTCAAGTCCAGTGAACAGAGTAATAAGTTAATCCACAACAATCTCATTAAGCTCTACCTACTAAAATCCTATATACTTTGAGAAAGCTATATTGTATAGAATGAATAGAACTTGTGTGTTATTGTAGTAGACTGAGTTTTAGTGTTTTTCAGAAGTCTGAACCTCCACAGAAAACATACACTGTACAGTTTAATAAACAGCACAGCACATTTAGTACCAATTTTAATATTATGGTTAAACTTTCTTGCAATTTGCAAGGAGATTACTATCTTCATTTTATTATAAATATGAAAAACAATGCCTAATTAAAATTATTGAAAAGACAAGGGAAGAAAAAGAAATATGAAAAAATAATGAACAGTTTTGAATAAAGAAACCATTAAGATGCCAAAACTCTTTTCTATTAGTAGTAATTTCATTTGTTTTCCTTTGATGCACACTTAAATTTTCTCTTATAAAACTATACTGCATTTTGCGGAGTCAAAGAGACTACATATTACTGAATATAAATTTGAGCAGATGCATTTGTCAGACATTTTTCATCGTTTAAATACTCATCCATATTTAAAAATGTAAAGTGAATGATTTAATACTTTTTATAAAATTTAATTACTTTAAAGTCAAAGGTCATTCAGTGACAAATAGTCACTTCTAATTCCTATACTAAATAAAATATAATAGTTCACTTTGGAACTAAATAAAAAGCCCTTTCTCTTCAGAGAGAAGTCCTACTACAGTAAAACATTCTGCAATGTGATATTTTTGCAGTTTTGCATGTTTTTCCTGAATACATACCTTTATCAAGGCACTGAATCTGCTTTAAGAAAAAGTGAAGTCGATTTTGCAAAGAAACAGTGTTTACATCTTGACAATATGCTATGAAAACAAGTAGTAAAATTATCTTTTCTGCAGCTAAACATTTTAATTAATTTATGGTGAGATAAATTAAACATTTTTTCCTTAACTATGTTAAAGAACTCAAGAAGAGGCTTCCAAAAACTTGCATATGATATACATGTTTTGTATTTATGAAAGTACATATAGACTGTACATTCTTCAACGTATTGTAACTCATTCATTCAGCATTTCACCACAGAAAAGCAAAATATAGATGGAAATTTTATTTTTACTTAATTTTTTTTCTTACAGGTAGGGGGTCTCTGTCCTTCAGTGAGGAATTCGATTGATTTTACAGAAACACAAGTAAAAATGCATCTCAGGTCACTGCATTGTAATAAGAATTCTTAATTATGACTACTATTCTTTGCAAAATTATTCATAGTTATGTGTTTAGAATCATTATTGGAAAACAGTGGATTGAAAAGAGAAATGAGATAGATAGTAAAACACCTAACAAAATCAGACATAGTACTTAGATATATGTCTGGGTTTTATGCTAATATTCAACAATGAATAAGTATCAAGATACAACTTGAAAAATCCACTGTCAACTCATTTAACAATGTGTGATTTTGAATATGATTTTATGTATTTCATTAGAAAATTTATTTATAACTTAGAAACTTTAATTTGAGTGGACATTTTCACAGATATTACTACTTTATTTTTTCTGGTGCCCAATATATTTTCTTAACATCTCTACTCTGGTCATTTTTGTGTTGTAATGAACATACACAGTTGCATGTGTTCATACATTTGTGCAAATATGTATAAAATAATTTTAAGACATCCAAAATTCTACAGTTTCAACTGAGACAGAGGAAAAGCATACCTTTTCTGGATCAGTGGTTGTAATGACCCACACACAGTGTGCATTGTCTTCATATTGAACTGGATAATTTGGTGATGTAATAATCCCGCTTGGTCCACGTAAGTTAGAACCACATGTTCTAGCTAAAATGATAAACAATAAATCAGACTGCTTTTAATCAGTTGCTCTGTTTAAAATAAACATTATAAAATTGCCATAGCATTAATAACAACTTTCCATGAAAGTATTATTATGCTGATATATTCTGTAACAATCTGCCTTTGAAGATGTTTGAACCAGTCAAAAAAATCCTGAAAAATGACCTACAGAGGAAGGAAACCAGCACTTTTCAATTAATCAGCCCAAAATTTACATTACTTTATTCTTACTTTATGTAAATTAATTTCTCAGAATTATCATATCAATATTCTGTTTAGAGAGATTTACCCTCTCCAAGTGGATGGAGGGAACCTGATATGTATGAATGTAAGAAGGGCCAGTATGTGTTCTCTTTCATGATTTCTCCATGTTTGGGGAGAAAAAAAAAACATATATCACAATGTTTGACTCTATGTAAGAGCATATACTTCACCTTGAATTTCTGTGGTGTCTTAGCTCTTTACACCAGAGGAAATAAAATTAGGAAGAAAAAAATATAAAATGGTTCCAGGCAGTAGCCTGACTTCTGTGAAACCACCACAATCCCTCTGTCACATTCAGCAAATATCGATAGTTAACATTTTGAAATAAATTACTTTATGAATTAAGTTATTTTTCAAAGACCACTAGGGATATATTTTATAAAATATTCAAACTTCTCAAAATATTTCAGTATCTCAAAGTATTTTAAAATCTTTAAACATATAATTTCCAGTGGCATCAAATAGAGTTATAGAACTCAGAACATTTAAAAATTCCACTGTCAGGTTTATGGTACTACAGCACTTTGGCAACATGCTAAAATAGAGTCTAGATCATACCATTTCTAAGTATTTTGAAACTGTATCTCTTCAAATATCTGAATCTCAGAACTTGTCTGCATAACTTCCATTAACTTTTGATGTAATTTAGATTCTTCAGTTACTTAAGTTTCAGTACTGGCAAAAGGAATGACTGCATTTCTTAAAAACTTGGGCATTCTTTTTCTGAATATTGGATTAAAGTACCCAAGATATTTCTGGTACTTCGGAAAATGTTAGGTTTTTTCTTTCTCTGTGGCTGCCTCCATTCTGAAGAATGAAATATGAACATTTCTTTACCTCACAAACTTGCTGGAAGGAAGCCTGATTGTCTGCATTAACAGAAGTGTGACTGGTACAAATAGGAAATAAGGAGACTAGAGGAAAATTACTTTCAGATTTTCTGTCCTTCCATCACAATCTGCTACCAGCACTTGGTCCTTTGTTACTATGCTAGAGACTAGACTTTGAGAACTAACTATAACTCCATGTCTAGAATGATTCAGCTAGGACTCAGTTTTCTGTGAAAATGTGCATCTATTTTTATGATAGAAACTGTCTTAATATACTTCCATGAGATTCATTTAAGTCTCAGACACATCACAGGGAAATCTTCCATAACAGTCTCAGAAGACAAAATAACTCCTCATCCACATAGGTAATGCTGCCTAGCATAATTGATGATTATTAACAAGTTGTCTGTGCTTAACATGGAAAAAAAGAACTAATCACATTTAAGTATGCCACTGTATGCTGTCTACTAGCAACACAGAAAGCTTGGCGTATTGCTGCTGTATCAAGCAAAATATAGTCTTTTAATTGCTAGAATAACAAGATCAGATTCATAGGATGTGAAATAGAGGACATTCTCATTCCAGTACCTGGTAGAAGCACCATACCTCCAGCACCACAACTAGCAAACAATTAATATTAATTTGTTTTCAATTCATCCTGCACAAGATATGCTACAATAGGAGCTAATCCAGAGGTGCAGCTTTGTAGCAATAAGCTTTTGAATACAGTGTGTACCTTCTCTAGCTGTCTGCAAAGAAGAAAAGCTAGTAAACATCTCCCTTTCAGATCTTTTTTTCAGTCTAGTTGTTATTCTCTTATCCTTCTCCTATATGAATTTTGGTGGGAAGAAAAAAAGGAGGGGAGGGGGAGGCAAGCAAGAGCTACAGTTGAAGTTCTGCCCAGAGGCCTGTTTAGGAAATGGAGTTACTGCAAAACATTGCATAAAAATTGTTAGATAGCCTTGTATATCACTTACAAAAAAACAAGAATGAATTGCTGTAAGATTTTTGTGTGGAATTCAAGAAAACTGGGAATATTTATATTAGCACCATTCAGTTTGTGAGGGCACTAACAGGCCTAAACTGCCCTGGCCAGCCACACCTGGGGCCTTCTACCACTCCTTGCCTGTGGGCCCAGGGGATCCATTTCAGTCTCTGCCTGAGTAATGTCTAAGAGCAGCTGCCTACAGTTCCACCACAGCCATGACTGTTCCTCTGTGCCTGCTTACAGACTTTGTTGATCTTGACCCCATCCAGGCTCTGATGTCTCGGCTTGGCTGTGGTCTGTCTCAATCCCAAGGGAGGTGCCCAGTGTCCAAAGTTGGGGCTGCCCCTGGTCTGCCCTGGTCCCTGCCTGGGGCAGTGACCCCCTGCTCCCGGGTCCCCAGGGGACCCCAGCGCCTGCTATGCCCTTGCAAGTAAGGTCACTACATGGGCACTGTTGAATGTGAATAATGAAGGAACTTACAAACAATAAGATGGTTCCTATGACTATTCATCAACTTCATAAATTCTGAACTTTTTCAGTCACCTCTGGGGTAAATGCAAAATTCAGCTTCTTCAGTAAGTCTCATAGGCTTGAAGTTATTAAGTTCACAGCAGTTCCAAGTAGTTTATCAGCTTTTCCACTTAAAGTTGATGATCATTTAGAAAATGTGATAAACAGTTGCTTTTCCAGTATATTTTATTATTAAATGCTTGGTGTGAGCACCATGAATACTGGCCTCTTGAAGGTCAGTAAAGGGATTAGGAATAATATGGACTACAAATAAAATTTGTATCTTTCACTTCCTACCATCCACAAACGTGCCCCACGTGCATTGTTGTAATATTGAACCAGAATTATACACCATTCGCCCTAAACAATGTTAATCTCTGTTTAGAAAAAAAAAATCACTTTTAGAGACTGGCTGACTTGACCCTCAGACTGTTGTGAAATTTTAGCTCCAATTTTGGAAGTATGTTTGAGGAAAGTAACTTGTTTTTTCCAGCTGAGGTTTTAATGGAAGTATAGGACTAATTTATCCTATTTTGTAAGAAGTTTACTGGAGGGAGTAAAGCATAATAGAGATATTTGCAGATAATAAATTGGAAGGAACAGCAAACTCTAGTAATAACACACAGATAATTCAGCAGCAAATAGCCCCTTTCTGCTGAGCATTAGTTTTACCATGCACAGATTATTTCAGCTTATTTCTGCAATGTATCAGCAAACAACAATAAATTCAGGAGATTAAAGAAACCCAACAAACAAGAGCGAGTACTGGAGTTGGATGGACATGTTATTCTGCAGTAGTGTGAAACCAAGTACTGAGAGCATATTTAGATTTTTCATTCAGAAACACTGAGCTACAGAGACACTGTGCTCAAGAGACACTTACAAATCACAGTTGCTTTGCTGCTCTGGAAGGAGTAGGAGGTATGATTTTAACACACCAATGTTTTGTCTATTGCTGGGCAGTGCTTGCACAACATCAAGGCCTTCTCTGTTTCTCACAGCCCTGACAGCAAGTAGGCTGGGGATGGGCAAGAAGTTGGGAGGGGACACCGCTGGGACATCTGACGCCAACTAACCAAAGGGATATCCCATACTATATGACAACATTGTCAGCAATAAAAGCTCAGGGAAGTGGGCACATTCATAGTTACAGGTTTGTCTTCCCAAGTAACCATCACTTGTACTGAGGCCCTACCTTCCAGGAATGGCTAAACATCTGCCCAATCAGTGAAGCAGTGAATAAAATCCTTATTTTGCTTTGGTTACATGCACAGTTTGGCTTAATTTATTGAACTGTCTTGATGTCCACCCCTGAATTTTCAGCTTTTTGTCTGCCAGTTCTCTCTCCCATCCCACTGGGGGTGAGTGAGCGAGTGGCTGGCTGGGTGTTTAGCTGTTGGCTGGGTTCAACCCACCAGAACTGTTTACACTTTTTAATGAAGAAAGCATAATTTATATATATATATCTCATATGTAATTATAGAAGTTGAAAAAAATCTATTCTGGCAACAGGAGAAAAATATTTTTCTTTTGGTATTATGAAATAGCTAACTAATTAAACCTTTCTTATAAGTATATGATTTTATATAAGTGACATTATACTTCAGCTTACTCTTGAACAATTGAAAGTTTAGGTCCAGGTTTTGCAAACTCTTCCTTCCACAGTCTCTCTATCATTTGCTGCCCAGGTAACTGACATTCAGCATAAAATTTTATGCGTATGAGAAGTATCTCTTTGATCTACTGCAAAATGACAAATAAAGTATATCATAAAATTGTATGATTTTTTAAAATATTTTTTTTAATTAATGGTGGTGTTTTTTCTTGTTCCCCAGTGCCTGTCCTGGCTAGGTTGTCTGGTCCTAAGAGGACATAAGGCAAGCAGATTTCGAGGGTTAAAACTTTCATTAATATGTGCAATCCAAATGTGCAACCCAAAATAGTTTTTCTACTGAGAAAAAATAAAAGTTCTGTACATAAATATATACTCTTTATTTTTCCTATATACCTCAGTTCTTGAGTTCTTTGACAGCATTTACATTTTTTTTTTTCTGTGGTTTTATTACAGGCAGTAAATTGCAATGGAAAAACATACAAACAAACAAAAAGTTACCTCCCCCTCTCCTCCTTAAAAGCAGGGGAGGAACTTATTCATTGGTTGAGACCATAATAAGAAACCATCTAAAAAAGAAGACAGAAGGTTAGGTCATTCATGAGGTTGAGCAAAATAGATGAAAGAGAAGGGAATTTACCCAAAAATGGGAACTAGGTAAATATCTGTGACTGATAGGAATGATTGTGAGGATTTTTTTTAATTAGAAAAGTTTAACCTAAATCTAACTAACTAGTTCTACTTAAAATATGTTTTACATTACAAAACGATTAAGTGAAATGAAAACTATTAAAAGGAAATTAGCTCCCTAAGTTGATACTGTTTCTGCATCTTTGCTTGTGTGCTTCAAGCTACAGAAAGATCTTTGGATATGTATGATCATATATATACACACATATATATATATGCTATATAAATTATATATATATATATGGTTTTTTGCTTGGTTTTGAACATAATGTCATTACATTTCTAAACAGAAATTATAAATTATCCTTTCAAACTTCAGGAAAAAATTCCAAAGAATAACACCTACCTCTGCAAATTGGCCTGTGATCACTCCAGGCAGCCAGTGTATCTGTCACTCTCTGACAAGTGATGCTCTTAGAACCTTGTAGCACATAATTATCTTCACAGGAAAACTGTACACTTGCACCCACCCTAGGAGAAAAATGGGAGGAAAAATTAAAATATATTTTAAATATCACCCCCACCAAATAAATGTAAATGTCACCAAATGACAATATTTCTAGGTTTAAACAAAGAAATGAAGGTTGGAAATTGTACTCCATCATTACTATATTCATAAAAACCAATTTATACTATAAGGAACAAGTCAACTCCTTAGTTTGTGCCCCTTTTAAAGAAGTAAGACCAGGAATATAAAGCAATTGTGATACTAAATTTCATCCTTTAAACTATGACTTCAATGAAGGCATAGAGAGATATATTTTTTTCAGAAAAAATATAATCACTGTTCTTTCAGGCAGCAAAATTTACTTCATGAATAATTTCAACCTCTCCATATTCTCTTAAATGAGAGAATAAGCAGTCAGATATGGTAATTTGTCAACATGCATAAGCAGGAAATATTCATTTCAGTTAGCTGTAATCATTCATTAAATATTCCTGATCTTGTTGAAATATCCTGTTAAAAATTATGTTAAATGATAACTTTTGTTAGGACTGAAATATGAGTGAGTGTTACACTTGTAACTTTAAAATATGTCTCTCTGGAATGATTTATAACTTCATTCTTTTTTTTTTTTCCCCCCAATAAATAATTCCATTCTGAACAATGCTGACCAATATTTATGTAGAATTAAAAAAATGTATATAGTTGCTGTGTATCAAAAAGATAGCTTCCCTAAACAGTATTTACATTTCTGCTTCCATTTATTATTTGTGACACCCTTTTTTCCCTGTCATAACCAACCGGTTTTGTTGTTAGCTTTCTTGAACCTTTAAATCCCTATCTGATAATCCCATGTTGTGAACTAAGTGATCTTGATGAAGCAGATTTCTCAGTTTGGTCTTTCTAAGTCATTGAGTCCTAAACACCAGGAGATTGCCAGATGGCAATCAGAAAACTCAGTGGTTAAAATTGTGCTGTGGAGAATTGTAAATATAATCTCATTCACTAGAGTCCAGCTCATTCCTACCCTTCAAGAGCAAGTATTCTGTTAGTTTCTCAGAGGATTTCACAGAGACGAACTATATTGTTTATTATTATTATAATGTATTTCTATAGTTCTTTCACAAAACTTTAATAACATCCTTTTTCTTTTTTTTTTTTTTTTAATTTGAA
>VZTV01001650.1:230-21347 GCA_013400875.1 Anhinga rufa | reverse complement strand
TTTTGCATTTTTTTTTAATTTAATCTATTCATCAGTTTTATTGAAAGTAATATAAAGTGACACTTAATTCTATCATATTTGGCTAATATGTAACTCAGCTGTCATGCACCCAGAGAGATTCTTTAGGGTGTTCAGCTGCCATGTGTAATTTATAATACAGTTTTGTTGCATGAGAAAGGAAAATTTAAAGCTGAATATATTTGGTTTTCTTTCTCTGTGAATGGAGGGGAGGGAACCGATAGCAGTCTTTTTAAGACTTCATTTCTATATATTTGTTTTGATGATATTGACCTTGGACTTCTGTAACAAAAACAAAGATTCAAAAACTCAACAAAAAAGATTCTTGCAAAAACATTCTCTCAGAAGTTGTATGCCTCTAACATGCCCACTGTTAGGAAGAAGAGGTCAGAAGCAGTAGACAAGATGAGATATTAAAGTAACAACTCACCCAATGCAAACAGTTATAAACAGTATTTAAGTTGTGTAATTCACTGAAAGTCCTAACTATCTCTTTGGCAACTCTCTTATTAGGTCTTCCCAGGTGTCGCCTCCTGATACTGGGTATGCAAAATATTAAACTAAACAGTACAATTTACGAGCAAATGAAATAAATTTCAGTGGAATAAATCAAATATGTCACCCATGAAGGGTAATTATCTTTCATTTTCTCAACTATTGCTCCATCCTAGATTTTTCTTTTCATACTTGTGAAGTAACAGATGCTACTTCTATATATGATACAATAAACATTTCAATATTTTTGAAACATTTTAAAATTATGTTGAACAAGAAGAACTGATAGGAGAACTTTAAAAACTACTTCTATTGTTATAATGAGCCATCTAGTATTCTTTTTAAAATTCTTATTTTTTTAATTGTCTAGACAAATTTTTAGCACAAATAACCAGGCTCTCATGATAAATATATTTCAGGTTCTCTCAGTACCTCTTTTGTCTGTCATGGTTTTAACAATTTATCCAACCTCAAGATAATGTAGAAGTCGCGTGAGTAGCAAACCCTTTATTTGGATGTTGTGGTTCAGTAACTGACTTGCAGCGTTTTGCTGCAGTGCTGCCTAAAGGACAAATTAGATTATTTTAAAAAAAAAAAAGTCTTGCAGCTTATAAAGTATACAGTAAACAGGTTTTGTTTTTTTTCTAAATGAGTCAAACATATATTATCAAACCTTTTATTTGTAAACAACTTAAGCAATCTGTGGTTGTCTCATTCCTACAAGAAATTCTTTTTCTGTCCTTCAAAAAACCTTTTAGATTTATGACTCCCTCTGGAACTTGCAGATACTTGGGAGAGAAACTTAACTTTGATTAACATTTCTGCAGCTTTTCCTACTTCTTGTCTTTTAGTAAATGCTGTGCATCTACCTTTAATTGCCTTCCTGATGCTTTTTTCATAGCCGTTTCATAACACTTTCATTATGGCCTGGCTATTTGAGGATGAACATAATTTTAAAACAGCATAATTTTCTCATAAAGCCTCAAAACTATAACAGCTCTTTCTCTTAATTTATCTAAAATGTATGAACACCAGTGCCATATGTGAAACTATGTTGATGCAGAGGGACGTTTTGTCCGGAGACATGTACTGTTTTCTGAGACACTTAGAAGAAGAAAAGCAACTTTGACTCTAGGCTGCTATATTATTGTTCATAATGGCCAAGCCACAAGGGTAGTTCTAGATTATATAATTTGTACCAGCTAGAGAACAACAAGCGTAGTTTAAAAAAAAAATAAATATATTAACTAAGAGACTACATTTCATCTGTCCTTCAAAACGTTCCTGGTAAGCAAGACTAGTTTTACTGAGATCACATCACATGATGAGTTCCTGGAATGACAGTCAGTGCCAGCATGAGTGACAGATGCTGACCTGATGTTCCATACACTGTTCTAAAATATGTTTGCTTCTTAGTCAAGAAAAAAAAACAAAACTGAGAAGAAATTAATGGTAGTATCCATTTTTAGAGAAGGAGAAATAAAATATAGGATAACTATGTGGTTTATCAATGTTTGCATTGAAAGTCCATGAAAGAACTTCTGTGTCATTGAAGTTAGATTTTTTTAAATGTTCTATTGGCATCATTAACCAGTGAAAATTATTTACTTTTTACACCATTAATTGAACATGGCAGTTTGCTTTCAGTTGCTGATCCCAAATGTAAAGGGAAAAAATGTGGGTTTTATCTGACATCACTGCACTATTGAGTTGTAGTACTTATGGTAAATTTTATGAAGGCACTTAAATTCCTTCCTATTGAAAGTATAGACTACGGTGGGATTTCCAGTGTAGATTGTGACAGAAATTTTTACTGATGTTCAATGTTAAAGCCAGATTCCAGTTTGCAGCTTTGTTCATAGAGTTATTTTTTTGCTTTTTGTCCATTTATAACCTATTTTTCAGCCCTTTCTATGAACACTTAAGTCCTTCTGAGTGCTGGGAGAAGTACAACTTGGAATCAGCAAGATTAATTTTTAACCTTGTTTCAACCTTCAATGCACTTTACTTTATTTGGTCAAATTATAATGAATCATAATGAAAGAAATAGATGCCTAACTAAGAATGGTTTGCAAACTGCAAAAATACGTAAAATTAAATAATCTGTCTCTCTATGGAACACATATATATCAGTTATTCCAAAATTATATAGAGTCACTGTTTGGATATCATCTTTGTGCATCAGTCAGTGTAAAAATAATAGATATTGTCAATGTAAAAATAAAATATATTGACTCATTAATCTTTACATTCTGCAGATATATTCAGAAGTCTCCACTCTTCTTTTGCCATGTTACTACATGTGCTCTTGGCTGATTCTAGGCATGCCTGAGAAATATCCATTTAGTCATCCCAGTAGTTCTCTCTTGCCGCAAAACATACTGTCAGAAATGCTGTGCTTTATAGTTTGCAAGCATTCTATGCACATTACTATGATTTTAAGATACTCAGTCTTCCAATGCTGTGTACTCCTCCTCAGTGCAATTAAAGAAAGGGCATCAAAAAGTACCAGCCTAGTTTATCCTCCAGGCAACTCATCGCTTCCACCAACCACCTATGTACACCTTTCCTTTGTCACTGCAGCTTCTTGACCCACAATAGTTATACTTCCTATTATTCTCAAATTTTCATCTCCGCTGCACCCAATGTTTTTCCACGCTCTTCTTCTTGCACCATAGTATCAGTTCCTTGTGATATCTAGGAGGAAGGAAAAGCATGATAGGGGATAGGAGAGGGCAGGGTTGAACCAGGAGGGTTCTGAGGGAGGCAGTGATCCTGAAGGACACTCCATAGTTCAGAAGTCCTTTAGTCCTGTTGTGCTTGCTTCCTCTTGATTGTGAGCTGGTTCCCATCAATTCTGGTGCATGAGAGAACAGCAAGGTATTGTCTCTACCATGTGTGTGTTGTTCAACTACGATTCATTTCTGTGGGTTGACAGACTTGAGGGAGACAAAAGGTGGGGGGGTGGAGGTTAGGACATATTCAAAATGATAGCCAGCATATCTCAGTGGAGGCAGCCATTGAAATCTATGTTCTATATAGATTCTATTAATTTAGCATGAACAATTTTACAAAATCAGTTTCTGGGACTTATTATGATCATTCCCTACCTCTGTTTCTTTAATCATAGAATGATTTGGGTTGGAAGGGACCTTAAAGATCATCTAGTTCCAACCCCCCTGCCATGGGCAGGGACACATTCCACTAGACCACGTTGCTCAAAGCCCCATCCAACCTGGCCTTGAACACTTCCAGGGACTGGGCATCCACAGCTTCCCTGGGCAACCTGTTCCAGTGCTTCACCACCCCCATAGTGAAGAATTTCTTCCTTATATCTAGTCTGAATCTACCCTCTTTCAATTTAAAGCCATTACCCCTTGTCCTATCACTACCTGCCCTTGTAAAAAGTCCCTCTCCAGCTTTCTTGTAGGCCCCCTTCAGGTACTGAAAGGCTGCAATAAGGTCTCCCCAGAGCCTTCTCTTCTCCAGGCTGAACAACCCCAGCTCTCTCGGCCTGTCTTCACAGGAGAGGTTCCCCAGCCCTCGGATCATCTCCAAGGCCCTCCTCTGGACTCACTCCAACAGGTTCATGTCCTTATGTTCTTATCGGCTTAAGAGAAGAAAATTTTAGTCATGAGTGAGGGACTACTACAACACTCAGAGTATTTTGTTTGCACTTTTAGTTGATAAGTAGAGAAGATAGCCATTCATTATATTTCTATCTGCAGGCTTTCTAATATCCCAATTCAACCTGTTCTTAGATCCTTACTGAATCAGAATGGGGAAGAGAAAAACATATTATTAAGTGCTACTAACTTCTGTATTGGGAGATACGGGACAGCTACCTCTGCTGTTTTGCCCTGTGGGAAAATACTACTGGTTGTGGAGAGACTGGTAATCTATCCAGAGAACTGGTTAATAGAGTCACTGAAAAATAATTTTATCTTCGAGCATCATATTTGACTTTGAAAACAGAGCAAAAATATGTGGGGTTTTATATTTTTTAAACCTGTCTGAATTTTCCTAATTCTTTCCAAGACATAGTCCAGAGCTGGAATTCAGTGTTTCATTTCTGTGGGTTGATAGACATGGAGGAGAGAAAATGGGGGGCATTGGGTTGAACATATTCAAAATAACAGTGATAATCTGTTTAGTAAGCAGGTTAATGTAAGCTGCAATGCATTTAATTTTTATTTTTTAATTGTTCTGTTATTGAGAGATTGTACTTCATAGAAAATTCTAGGCTATTGTAAAGAAGCGAAAGATAGTAGTTGAATTAATCTGTTAGAACTCTTCTTCCAACTCATTTGACATGGCTAGCAACAGAACACAGGCTTCTCTTAAAGGAAAGGAAGTCAAATCTCAGCTTTTCTTTGAAGGGGTAATCATTGTGGAAGTGAATTAATAAGAAACAAAGTGTATCTGTGCTTGGGAAAGAAAATGGTCACAGCTACTGAGATAGCCAAGCTTAGACCCTAGACAGCTCAATAATGCACCCTATATTTAAGGTGACTGGTATACACGTCTGTGTTTGGATAACAATGTTCTTTCTGCAGTTCAAGAAAATTTCCTGCTCAAGTAAGTCTTATTTTTCTGTCTTGGAGAGGCTGATCACCACAAACTAGGTTCCTTAGAAGTTTTCTATAATTCAGGCCATGTATATGGGGACCTAAGAGGTAGGAGTAGGACATCGTAAGACTGACAAAGGCATAGGTATTGTACTTCTTTTTAATTCTGCAAGAACTCTATTTACAATTGCTGGGTATTGGTGGCTTATCTTAAAGGTATACAACATTTTCAAAGACTTATGGCTGGGAGAATTTTGATGAGAGTTGAAAAATATGTTTTCTCAAATGGACAGCAAAATTTAAAACAAAATTTCAAGTTTCACTTTCCTAAAGCTGTTCAAGATTATGAATCTATGTTCTCTTAGGAGAGTGCACTAGCTATCGTGTTTTTAAGTATGCTGAGCTTGGGTGATTTATCTATCTTCTCTTAAAACTTTTACATTCCTGTAGATATAAATCAATGAAGCAGAAGTTGTCATAACCTCTAGTTCAGTGTCCCTAACTATAGAATAAGGAAACCTTCTCATTCTGTTGATATAAGTCTCAACGACTGTTTACATATTATGTGTACAGAGGAATAAATACAGCAGGTTTCAACTCAGAATATCTTGCCACTTGTTAATTAGGAGAGTTATTTTACTGTAGTATGATTATACAGATCTTTGTGTGTTTGTTAAATGGAAAATAAAGAAATGATAGTTTTGTCAAGCTAAAATATTTGTGGTTTTCAGTAATGTTTTTGATCAGGAATTAATTATATGATCAAGTTGTTTTGACATGAGGCATCTTGCTAGATACTTGAAATATTAACATGAATGTGAGCAAGCAATTTATACAGCTACTAAGAATTGGATGACTTACTACGTTAACAAGTATGGTGAAAAATGTATTTGTAAAGGAGGTAAAGATCTGTTTAGGGAGGAGATCCTTAGCTTGCTTTCAGTATTGTAGCATCATGTTCTGCCACACTATATAATAAGTACACAAGAAGAGGATGGAGTCTTATTGAAAAATAGCTGCTTCAGTTGAAGTAAAAGTCTTTAAACTTTTCTTCCTAATTTCCTGCTACAGTGAACCTGTGATTTCTTGTTAGAATTGTTATGTGTGGAAAAAAACCCAACCTAGCAAAAGCAAAAGTGTTAATTTATCTCTATCTAAATCTTACTCTAATCTGAAGACTTGATCATTACATATTTTATTTCTATTGGATAAAATTATTCTTTGTGTCTTTCTAAGTTTTTTTTGTAACTACTTGCCATGGCTTTTCCTCTAAGTGCCCAAACCAAAATATTCCAGCTTAAAGTTTTTGTATCTGTTTCTTGTATGCTCTGTAATTCTCTTGGCTATATATTACCAATGTATATGTGGAACTAGAAGTCTTCCAAGTTTTTGGTTAAGGCTGTGAACACTAAATTGGTTGTCAGCTAGCTGTGGATTTTACAAAGGTTCTTCGGGAAGCAAGGATTTCAATTTGCAAAATTGAAAAAGTCACATTGCCTCAAAGGATGTGCAAGTGCTCAGTGGGAGAGTAACGTGAAAAAGTACAGGACGCACTGAAGAATTTGATTTATTTTTTTTTTAAATGCAGGTGAACTCTCAGAACCACCAGAAATAGCCATGTAGCAAATGTATTTAAAATGTATCAAAAAATGTGCAGGAAGATTAACAGCCATTCCACCATGATTTTTATGACCACAGATGCATAAAAATTAAATCTCTAGCAAACTTTTGTTCACTACAGTTTGATTACTAATGAATGGAGTATTCATTTGAAGGTAAGGGAATGATAGTAGGCTTCATTACTTCTAATTTTCCTATGAAATCTGATGTATGACTCATGATAAAGGGTCTGAAGTTCATATCTTGCCTTAGCATAATTTCTTTGTTCTTCACAAAGTAAGCTTGTCAACATCCTGGTTCCTTAGTTCATTTAAGTTATGAACTTTTTATTAAGTTATGGATATGAAACATTCCAGTGATTTGTTATGTGAACTGGCAGAAGAAATTACTGGAGCAATGGCTAGAACAAAGACTGAGTGTTTTTCTCAACAAATAAATGGACTTTTTTTAGGAAAATTAGTTTCCGCAAGAAACACAACCTGTATCTTTCTGTTGTATTCTGGCTTTCTACAGAAAAAAGCTTAAACCCTATCTATTACTGGTTTGCTGGTTTGTCACCAGATTTTTTTTTTCTTTTTAATTTCTTTTCTTTGTGTGTTTGTAAGTCTTTGGTTTTCATAACACCTTCATTTTTGTAAAGAAGGAATAAAGTTGCAGAGATTAAATAGATGGACTGATTTGAACCATTGGTGTTTAAAAGACTTGTGGTGAGTGTTTGGTACTTGATAACTTACTATCAAAACTGAATTGCAGAGTTCCTTACCTCTTTGATGGAAAAGAGTGACAGTGTTACAATTTCCTACAGAAACAATCTTTTATTTTCTTTCTATATATGAAAAATGGCTGCTTAAATAGATATCATCTCAACTGTATGTTTCAAAGGCTTTGAAAACTCTGTAAGTGTGCCTTTCTATGGATAATGTATTTCATACTGAAGTTTTACTTCAGTAAACATTAAGTTTTTAAGTTATACTTTAAATTATAAATTATACTATATATGTTATACTTTAAGTATAACTTTAAGTATATATAAAGTATAACTTAAATGTGAAATGGCAGATTTTATTGGTAGTTGGTTGAGACCTGGAAGTTAGGTTGAAGGCAGGATGTTTCATCAATAGAATCACAATGTGAGTTTACAGGCACAACATTTTGTGAAGAGCATGGCTGGCAAAAATAAGCAGTAGTGTCTCATGTGGTTACCATTGAAATAGCTAAGTAATTTTCTAACTGTGCTTAACAGCTTTTGAAATAACTGCCAAAATCTCAAATAGCCAAGTTTAGACTGTGCCTGTGATAACAGCAAAATTAAAGATTTCTGCAGTTATGGTATTGGTTCCAAAGTCCTTTTATCTTCTGTTTTTGAGGATGTTTTGGAAAGCTTCTGGTATTTGTGTTCTGAATTGGAGATGGAAAACACATACTAGATTATGGAGTATAAAAATTAAATGGCATTTCTTTTTAATGGGCAACACCTAGAACATTATATCAGAGAGAAAATGTTCTCCATCTAATTCATTTCACTTGCATTTGAAACTAGTGTTGAAGGCTAAGTGTCGGGTCCTGCACTTTGGTCACAACCCCACGCAACGCTACAGGCTTGGGGAAGAGGGGCTGGAAAGCTGCCCGGCGGAGAAGGACCTGGGGGTGTTGGTTGACAGCCGGCTGAACATGAGCCAGCAGTGTGCCCAGGTGGCCAAGGTGGCCAACAGCTTCCTGGCTTTTATCAGGAATAATGTGGCCAGCAGGAGCAGGGAAGTGATTGTCCTCTTGTACTCGATGCTGGTGAAGCCGCACCTCAAATGCTGTGTTCAGTTTTGAGCCCCTCACTACAAGAAGGACATTGAGGTGCTGGAGCGTGTCCAGAGAAGGGCAACGAAGCTGGTGAAGGGTCTGGAGAACAAATCTGATGAAGAGCAGCTGAGGGAACTGGGGTTGTTTAGTCTGGAGAAAAGAAGGCTGAGGGGAGACCTTATAGCTCTCTAAACTCCCTGAAATAAAGTTGTAGCGAGGTGGCTGTTGGTTTCTTCTCCCAAGTAACAAGCGATACAATGAGAGGAAATGGCATCCAGTTGCACCAGGGGAGGTTTAGATTGGATATTAGGAAAAATTTCTTCACCGAAAGGGTTGTCAAGCATTGCAACAGGCTGTCCAGGGAAGTGGTTGAGTCACCATCCTGGAAGTACTTAAAAGACATTTGGATGTGGTGCTTGGGGACATGGTTTAGTGGAGGACTTGGCAGTGCTCGGTTAACGGTTGATCTCGATGATGTTAAAGGTTTTTTCTAGCCTAAACGATTCTATGATTCTAAGTTGAAGCACTGTTGAGTGAGGAGATAGATGGTGGGAGATATGGGATATGTAAAATGTCACAAAGTCTTCATTCGATGTTTTAGAAGGTTTCATAGTTACCTTTATTAGTTTCTTGTCCCAAATTAATTTTCAGGATAATTAAGAATATGCATAATTATTTTACAGGAGGAAAGTGAAGAACAGGCAAGCAGAGATGTGCTTGCTATGATTTCATAGCAATTGGTAAAGAGAATAGAGAGTTCCTTACTTTTAACATTTTTATTATTATGAAAATATAATAACTTCTCCATTGCTGAAGCTGCAGTTGTAAATCTGTATTTTAATTGTTTTCTAAAATTAATATACCGATGATGAATTTTTAAAACTTTTGACAGTAGTATCAGTTATGAGTAATCAGTCATTTCTGTAATGAGAGACTCTAAAGCAATGCTGGTACTCAAAATTTGAAATCTGTCACACCAAAGAATTGGTGACACTGTTAAACAGTGTGTGTATTCACTCTCCTCAGTCAAAACACTACTTCTAATGTTCCAGCATTCAGCTAGAAAGCAGAATAGATAGATGGCAGCCTTTCATGGGGAAAAAAGAGTTAATAATAACTCAATAAAATCAGCAACTTTGAGGAAATTACTATAGACACAGAGATTATAGACAGTAGAGACAATTTTTACATCCTTTTATAATACCAGCTATTTTTGATGGTTAAATACAGCTGGATAGATAAGTTATTTCATGGAGGATCTACAAAAATCATTCAAGTTTGTAACAAAACCTCACCATTTGAATTCCTTCATTAAATGAATTATAAATGAAATATTTTCAATTTCTTTTGAGGCATAGTAAATATTTCGTTTTAATCTTATCTTTCAAACATCTATAATACAAATACTAGATGTTTTAAAATGTTAAATGAGAAGTAACAGAAAAAAGCCAAATATTTTGTAGGAAAAACTCCAAGTAAAATGTTTTTGACACGCTCTGAATGTGTTTTTTTTTCTTTGAAATGTGTTTTCTCTAGATTTTACCCATTTCATGGTTTATTTTTAATTATTTGAACTTTAGCTGCACTTTATTTAAGACAGCTCTTCAGTTGTTTCTGACTTTCTTTTTCCCTCCCAGTATCTTCAATAGGGTAGGCAGACAAGACTGGGTTTTAGTAAATTCGGTATAACTGATTGTTGGTATGTCCCCTTCCCTGTTAGTATGAGTTGATGGAGTGTCATCTCACACCACTTTGCCCTTTCCCAGTTTCCCTACAGCTGTGGTCATGCTTCAGTGGGTCTCTGTCACAGTGCAGATCTGCAGGTCTTGAAGTGTGAAACTGGAAAGGAAGGAGGCAAGCTGTACTCAGAATTTCACTTCACTACACATGTCCATACCCTTCTCTGCGATGCCTCCCAAATGTTTTGAAGCAGACCTCAGAGTTGCTGCCGCTGCTTATTCCTCTCTGCTGCTGCTTCCCTGCTTGTGCTCTCCCTGGGTGTCAGGGTAATGTTGGAATTGAAGGGAGTCTGCGTAACGCAAGGAACTGGATGTAACAGGTGGCCAGGGGAGATGGGGATCTGGAGTGATCATCCTTGAGGGCGGTGGATGACTTGAATAATGTCAGTCTGGTGGCTGCAGTACTCAATTTAAGCATCAAATGTAAGCCTAAAGAAACATAAGTAAGGAAGCAAGGACTGTATTATGGGTAAGAGCTTGTGGATTAGGAAGATGTGGGGTTAGGACAGTGCTGCAGACATGTGACCCTGTAGTCTGTGGTGTCTAGGAGGAGGCTGGACACTGCCTGGATGGGGGAGATGTCAGGCTCCCACACTGGTTGGAGGGAGCCTCGTACTTGCCCATCACTGAATTCCTTTCTTACCTTTCTTATTGGGGGAGGTAGAGAGAAGCAACAGTGGCCAAGTCTAGGTAGGCTTGATTAGATTAAGGAAAGAACTCCATACTTAGTGATACTGGAGCTGCAAACAGTGGGAAGGATAGTCAAGAAGCAGGATCATCCTTTCCTAATCTTGCCCTTGCTTTCTTCTGTAGGGAAGGGGTAGCCAGGAGAGTGTGCAGGGAGATGCCTAATTTGAGTTTTGTCTACCAAAGTATATTTGGACTTTACTCAGGTCAGAAACTGCTGTTGTGATATCTGTCACAATACATTTTTCAGGGCATTAAGTTTCCATCTGTCCCTTAGCGCAACTAATGTAAAAAGACACTGCAGCAGTCAGGCAGTGAGGAAGAGCAGAGAATTAGTGGTTTTAGAAGGCTGTTTGTCCTCAACTCCGATGAGGAAATACATGGGTAGATACTCCATGCCAAGAACTCTTCACAGAAGCAAAATAGAGCAGAACTCCATTCTCTTTCCCACTTCACTGTTGCTTCAGAACAAAAAGAAACCACATAATCTGATTTCTTGATTCCTGCTGAACTAGTTTATTCTACATGAGGTAATTATTTTTTTTTACTGTATGTGGTGTAGTGCTACTTCTACAAGTTTATTCTAAAAATGATGGTTGTTGAAATTCTGTGTTGGTCTGTTCATCTTTTTCAGATACCCTTTTTTCCCTCCGTGAACTATACTTTTAAATTGCATTGTATTTGTTTAATGTAGCATACGTATCCCTTGAGCTTTAATGTTAGTAATACCACAGCTCCTATCAATGGCTCACTCTCAGGGCCACATACAGAGTTTTTATTCAGAGCACTTCCACAATAATAAAAATTAGGATTATTGTTAAAAGCATTGAAATATGAAAAAAACAATAAGGATGTAATGCACAATATCCCAGCTTCTTTATACTAAAGTCCTGATTTGCAAATGTGAGTGAAAGATTGACTTTACATTTCCAGAGATGATTAGCTGCCAGCTCTAATCAAATTGAGAAGTAATTAGCAAATCAAAACTTGATTAGCTCTTTGCTTGATTTACTAAAATTACAGTTTATGCAGTTTAAATGATGGGGGAGGGGAAATGTCTCTTCTCTACATATAGCCTACTGTTCTGTATTAGGGGAGCAAGGGAAGAGAGTCATTGCTTACAGTACTTAGCTACTTCAATACCCTAGCACAGTTACTTCAGTGAAAGTGATGCTGGATAAGCGAAGACTTCATTCCTTTTTATCTTTGAAGTAAATGTGTTGTGAGTAGCGGTTGTGAGACTTGTTTGGGATACGCGTGACCCAGACGACCTGACTTTTCATTACCAGTACTCTTCTTCCTTCACGAAGTGCTTCAGTGTTGTTACAGAATTATTAAAATGTGAAGGTTATGCATGTGATTCTGCAATAAAGTAAGTGATCTAATTGATGCGTGTGCTGTAACAGTACAGGCAAGGTTGAAAGGGGAGAGCGATCTTGACAGTGCTGGAGTTCAGTTTCCATGCCTGCCACCTACTGGCTGTGGGACATTTGCCTTTGCTTAATTTCTGCAAGACTGTTTTTCCTTTCTGTGGAACAGGTATCATTTATTTTGTTCTTTCATCTTATTGAACTTCGAGTTCCTGCGGAAAAAATAAATGTAGCTGGACTCTAAAATGCTCTAATAGATGCCCCTCTAGCTACAGAAATCAAACACAAAATGTTAGATTTGATCTGTATGGGGCCAAAAAATAAATATATATGTTTTTCCAGTATGCAATTTGCTACAATCTTCCTTGTCTGTCTTCTCCTTGAGATTAGATGTCTGTAATGCTGTCTGCGTTTACATTGTGACCAAGACACGTTTTAATGCATCTTTTATACTTGAGTCTTATTTGTTACAGAAGTAACTGCAGTGGAGAGCTTCTCTGAATTAATTTAATGGCAGAATTAGCAGGCCAGCTGTAATCCCATTGAAGTACCTTAAAAGCTGCACTTTTTGGAGGTAGCTTTGTTGGAAAAACAAGAGGTTTGAAACAAATTCAGAACAGTGTGTGAGATACTTAATTTTTTTGGAACCGCTGTGCCAGTATCTTAAAAATAAAAAGTACAGTTTAATTAAACAGAAGACTAGAGAGATAAGATGAGTAATATTACGGTATAAAATATTGCAGAAATGCTGATATTTAGGGAGCCCAGTTCTGCTCTTAAATGCTAAGTATGAGACACTAATTAAACAAAATTGAATCATCATTGTGTTTGTGTATCTGAAAGCCAGATGGATCTCTCGCATAGTCTATGTTTCAGAGTATATTCCAGCAAACTTAAGAAAAAAAATGGGTGCTCTTTTCAATGGATAATTTATTTTCCTTTAGTTTTTAGGGCTCTTTATTCTCAGACATTGGTTGTTTATATAGCAATTTAATATATTGAGTATTTCTGCCTCAGGCTGCAAGGTTGTGGTATGGCAGCTGATGTATTTCTCTTTCGGATAAAGTATTTAATCCATAAAATTTTCTTTTCTCTAGGGGACATAAGTAGCCTTAAACATTACTCTTGGGCTTTCAAACTTGTATAGACTATTAAATGAACTGTTGTATATATTTTATCAAAAGCTTTATTTACTTTTTCTTGAGCTCTCAAGAACTGTCCCACAGTTATCTTTCCTGATTCCTTTCCTCCCGCAGATTCAACGTGCTGTCTCCTTTCCAACATACCTGTCTCCTTTTCCTACATCTACCAATTAGGAAGGATTTCTCTCATGGGGCTGAAAAGTGGTCCCACCATCAGTTTGCAGGAACTGTCTGTCATGTCATCACAGGATGTCTCCTCTAGTGCAGCTGTGTCACGCAATGAAGCACAATTTATTTGAAAGAAGCTCGGTTTACCTTCAACTAAAATGTGCTATTGAAGGAGGTAGATCTCAAGAGGAACAGCAATGGCAGAAATCCTTGACAGGAAAAGATGATGGCTGATAGTTCTATGAATGGGACTATATGATGTGTTCTGAGACATGGGAGGGCTGAAGT
Source organism: Anhinga rufa (assembly GCA_013400875.1). Taxonomy (NCBI): domain Eukaryota; kingdom Metazoa; phylum Chordata; class Aves; order Suliformes; family Anhingidae; genus Anhinga; species Anhinga rufa. The sequence continues at coordinate 7,458 of VZTV01001650.1, read as the reverse complement.
TGATCTCTCTGATGTCCCATCCAATACTTAATTCAGGTGCCTGATAGCTGGAACTTCAAGCTGATAAAATTCATACACTTAGAAGGGGAAAAATCAACCTTTATCATTTTCAGCTGAGGTTCTCACAGGAATAAGCAGGACAAAATTATCCATCTTTTCTATGTAAAGGCAATAGAGCTGTTGTAGCTGTGTTGGTGTCAAGGCTGATTTTAGTTACACAGAACTGAGTTTTCACTTAAGGGGTGTGGAATTTGGTTTTTAGCTTAGAAGTGTTGCAATGGGGCAGGCATTATCAGATGAAAATATGCATTTGTAAAAAAAAATTCTTTTGACAGTGAGGATGAGGAATATATAACTGAAACTTTTTAATTTTTAAAATTATGTTTAATATTTAAAGTGTTTTCTTTTGGTTATGATTTTTATATTTTCATTTGCTTAGATTTCCACGTGCTTACAGTTTTTACTCTGAACTGTTTGTGTGCTTACACTCAGTCTTGTTGATAGAATTATTTTATCAAAAATTTTTTGTTTTGCTAATGTCAGCTGTTTGGGAAAAGAAACGGACTGTCAGAAAGGCTTTGGAAAGAATCTCAAGGTTTTTTGCAGACAGTAGGTTTACAGGCTGTGATAGATGTCTAAAAGGTATTAAGAGATCTAAAGAATATTTTTGTCTCACAGGTATCTTAGCAGCTTGGTTTGGGCTGTTTGTACCAGAGAAAATTGCAGTCTTTAGAGCTGATTTTTGGGATTACTCTTATATATAGGTTGCCTTTTTGGAAGTCATGACTGCATTTTCCATTAAATTTGTACTGGGTCTGGCTGGGACAAAGTTAACTTTTGTCATAGCAGCCCATATGGTGCTGTGCTTTGCGTTTGTGGCTAAACCAGTGTTGATAACGCAACAGGGTTTTGGCTGTTGCTGAACAGTGCTTGCAGAGCCTCAAAGCCTTCTCTTTTCTAACCCCGCAGAGGCTGGTAGGCTGGGGGTGGGCAAGGGCTTGGGAGGGGACACAGCCAGAACAGCTGACCCCGGCTGTCCAAGGGGATGTCCCATACCATATGGTGTTGTGCTCAGCCGTAAAAGCTCGGGGAAATGAGAAAGAAGAGAGGGCATTCATGGTTATGGTGTTTGTTTTCCCAAGCAGCTATTAATGTGCACTGAGGCCCTGCATGTCTGGAAGGTGGCTGGACATCTGCCTGCTGACGAGAAGCAGTGAATTTTACTTTTCTTGCACATAGAGCTTTTGCTTTCACTATTAAACTGTCATTATCTCAATCCACGAGTCTTCTTGCTTTCCTTCTGTTTTCTCTCTGTCTCCCGAAAGACGGGAGTGAGTGAGAGGCAGGGTGGGTGTTTGGCTGCTGCCCAGGGTTGACCCCTGNAAAATGATAGAGGCGAAAGAAGTTGCTTTCATTTGTTGGCTTAAAGGAGATAGTCTTTCACAGGCCTTGAGGATAAGGATGTAGGCAGGAAGCTGCCTCTCTTTTATTGATAATGTTAGAAAACAAAACTGTAGGTACTGTCAGGAGTTGAATTTGGGAGGAAAATAACTGTCTTGTGCTTTAGGATCTTTTCCTCTATATTGGGCTGCAGTTCTTGCATCCTATCCCTGAGTTACATCTGCCTAGGCTCTGAAATAGGGGCACAGGCTATGTGGATGGGCAGTTCCAGGTTCCTTTCCTGAGTCTCCAACTTTTTTTTATTTTAGTATGTTTTCAGTATGTACTTCACAGTATAAACTGAGTTCCCTTACTGCAAATTAACCATCATCAGCACCAGCTGTAACTGTAGCCAGGGCCCCGAAGTTATACTTCCAGAAAGATCTCATCTGTTCCTGCTCACCCTCAGTTAGGCAGCTACCGCTACAGTCATGCCATGGCAAACCCCTTGTACCTTTTCCCTGGGCTGTTCTGTTTTTTCAGTGGGAATTCTTTGTGAAATAAGATTACTCTTGGGTAAACAACCCAAGGTTCATGGAATACTAAACTCCTATTTATAAGTATTCTATTAAAATACTAATTATTAATGGCATCCCAATTTTCTAGTATTTGCACCAGTTGACTACGTAGGTAAAGTTTAAAAGGTTTTAACCTTAGAAGCATTGTGTCTCAACAGATGTGATGCTGCTTCATGCTATGTGTTGCCATAATTGCATTCAGATATTGTTTTTCTTTCAGCTATTTCAGACATGTTCTTGCGATTCAAATTTTAGTGAAGATCGTAACCTGTACTCCACTAGTACAATTAAGGTAATTGAGAAAGGCAAAACTAGTTTGGAAAGTTAATTAGATTTTTCCATCTCCTCACTTTCAATTAAGCTTGTTGGGCTGATGTGTTTCTTCCTGTTTAATTGCCATTGTTTTTACACAGTGTACAGGTTGTAGTAGTGTAGTAGTCTGTCAGATAAATACTGGTTATTGAAATAATCATGGAGCTGAACTATTTTTTTGCAAGTTTTGATTGTCCTCTTCTGTTTGAGCAGCTGAGACTTGTAATTAATATTTGCTTCATTTATGTAGCAGTTTTGATTTGACTTCAAAGTACATTAGGGTTTTGGTTGTGTGGTGTGGTTTTTTTTCTGCAGAACAAGAACCCTACTGTATTGCAGAAACAGACATAGCACATTAAAACAACTGTAATTACAGCAGATGAACTATTAAGAGACTACAAATCCTTTAAACTGTTCATGGATTAGGGCAGAAATTATAGCAATGCTGAATGTTAAACCTAACACTGTCACAAAAATATTTATGGCTTTGGTAACACAGCTGTATTAAAAGTTGGATTGCTGCCCTGGGGATCGTACAATTCTGTCAAACACTGTTCATGGGCAACTATGTTGTGACTCAAGCTAAATAATTCACCCCTTTCAAAAGATGTATTGGTTTTGCAATACTGTTGATAAATGTATTCCTTTGATTGTCATCTAGGTGAAAGGAGATCAAATACAGCTAAAGTAAGATTAGATGCAAGATCACATTTATAAAGTATGTAGAAATAAATATTTTTAAGACAAAATGCTTGTTCAACATGTGGATACAAGCATCTGTCCACTCCCTGCAATCATGAGATACCAAATCACTTGGTTCAGTTAAGTACCTTGCAGGATGGCAGGTAAAAATTTCTGGTTATCTTGGATGTGATGACATTTGTACATTTTGGTGAAAATCTATGTTCCCAAGTTTAAGGACTGAAACAGCAACTCATATGTCTGTATTCTCTTTTTTGCTCACAAGTCCTGTATCTTACACCTCATGAGCCTGGATTTATCTTCCCTACATGCCGTGCTCCTTTTATTTGCTCCACCTCCCCTCTGTACTATGATGCTTACTCTTCCGTATCTGACCTTAACATACATGTCTTCATTGGAGAGGATCATTAGGAAGTAATGCTGTGGCTGTGATTGTCCTGGCTGCACCACAGGCCAAGTGAACTGGGTATTAGGCTATTGCCACAAGTTGTTTTGTCATGTCTTCTTTATTTCACAGGAGACTGTTCATTGTGATCCTTGTCATCCCACAGGAAGCAAGGCGGCTCTGTGCTGATAGTCTTGAGTTCTCACAACTGGTGTGAACTGGACCTGGGTGAAGTAACTCCTGCCATGTCATTGCATGGCTTGAGATCCTATTGGAAAGCATAGCTGTATTTATCCTGGATTATGACTATTTTATGAACCTTGCTGCAAGTGGAGAGCCTTTGGAGCAAGTGAATGATTTGGGTAATGAGAGTGCTAGAAATGGCCAAAAGGAATTCACAGAGTAGCCAGGTTGCTGGTACTTCCCTGACCAAACTATCCCAGCAGTGGAAGTAGCTGTACAATACCTTACGCATTTTGGCATAAGGAGTTGGACTCGATGATCCGTGTGGGTCCCTTCCAACTCAGAACATTCTATGATTCTATGCTTTAATCAGAATTATACACAGTTAAAAAGCCCTTCTGTCCATGCACAGTGAGGGGTGCTAGCTGGCACCTGGCCAGTCACAGAATTCCTGTGCATCTGGATATGGTAACAGCACTGCCTGTGGAGGTCTCAGCATTGGGATGAGACTGGCCCACTGAAGAACATTTTGACACACTTGAGGAAAGCCTCCCTCGTTCACACTTGTGATATGTCTGGTGATGTTGGTGAAAGTAAATTGCTGACTGTGACTGCCTCACAAGTAATGCAAAAATTCCATATGAAGCATCTGTGAAGCACCAGTCAAACTGGAATGAGTGGGAATGTTTCTAATCTTTTTACTTGGTCTTTTATGTATCTGGCTTTCTGTTATTGCATTCATAAGCACTTCCAAGTCCCTAAAAATTTACAGATTATTTTCATGCATGTTGGCCCAAGACTCTGGACATGTAGAATTTAATAATCTTATGGATAAAAGTCCCTTCACTTTGAAGTAATATGCCCATTCCAGTCTCTGAATCCTAACAATCTGCAAGTCCAATCTTACCTAATCCAAAATTCTTTGGTACAAATGATGTCTCCAGTTTCTTTGAGACCAATCCTGTATTTCTCTGAAAGGTGATGTAAGAACATGTAAGGGTGCAAGATTTTGGTCTTCATAAGCATTTGCAGTGAAACTTACTTGTTTAAAATGTTTGACTGTTGGGTAGGCAACTAGATTTGTATTTCAGCTGTTGTTCAGTAAGATCTAGGGGTCTTGTTTGCTTCTTTACTCAGTAGAGAACAAAAGAGACTGCAGAAGACTGTACGAGGGAGGGCTGATTGTTTTTACATCCATATTTCCGTAGAAAAGACAGATGAAAGCAGAAAGCTTGATATTTCCCCTGCTGATGTATGCAGAGATTTTTCTGAGTGACAGTGTTGAAATTTATGGTGATCTATTAGGCAATTGTCTTGCTTAATGATATGTTTCAGATATATCTTGACACATCAAAAATATTTAGCTTTCTTCTTATATTTTTCAGCTTTCTGAAGGACTATGATCTTCCCATCATGAGAATGTGCTGTTTAAATCAAAAGGACTAAGGACAGTGGTTTTGGAAAGTAATGTGGAAGTATATAGTCTGGGAGGGTTTTGGTTTGTGGGGTTTTTTGTTTATTTCCAACAAATATATTTGGCCTTCCATACCACAAGACTTAACAGAGCCAGCTCTCACAGAATTTAAGATACAAATACGAGGAGTTTGGGAACCTTTGAAATCTTTGCAGGTGTTCAAACCCCTTAGACAGCAAGGATAGTTCAGAAGTGAGTTGGTCTGTGGCATGTAGGGTGGGACACATTTCTTAAATTGAAGGCTTTGTGGAATAAGACCCTAATCTGTTTTATCATGGCGTATGTGAACCTGAGAGGGCATGTCACTCATTGCACTTATGCAAATAAGTGTGTATTATTTTCTGCAAATGTTATAAGTCATATGCTTTCAAGAAGACTATCTTTTTTAAAAGCTGAATTAATCATGTCATATATCTGTGTTATTCAGATGGCTGGGTTTGTTTTCTTTTTAGTATTGATTAGATGATAAGTTGGAACTTCATAAAATCAACAAATTGAAAACCATTATTTCTAAAGCGATACCCATAAACATGAAATGCAGGGACTCGGAGTTCTCCGTTTGGGTGCTCAAACTGTAATGCAGGTAACCCACTGGTAGAATAGGCTTTTTCTTTTGAGGGCACAATAAAAGCACTATCAAGTTATAGTAAATTAGGGAATATGTGTTTGGGATGCTTCTGGACCCTGGAAAAGAGACTACTCCAACAGTATTCCAGACTATTCCAGAGACTATTCCAACAGTATTTTCTGTTTTCAAGATAAGTATATAAATCCACTTACCTCTCTAGAAATGCTTATCAGTGTGTGATCCATTCAGTACTTTTCCTCAGAGTTCACCTGGCAGACACTGCTGCTTTTTTATGAGTTGAGGGAAGGAACACCAACTTCTACACATTCCTCTCGTGGTTTAGTTTATTAGGGAAATGATGCATTTAACACCCCTACAAACAAATCAGTTGTGTCATGGGATATTAACTTTCTCTTGCCTGAATTAATGAAATCTGTTTGAGGATAATTTTTTCCCCAACCTCAAGTGCCTTAAATAGAAGGTTATTTTCTGGCAGAAGCAAATGCAGTTCACAGATGCAATAAACTGCAAGGTCTAGTGACTGAACCACAAAATGTTAAAGCTAAAATGATGTTGCATGTTAATTCAGAATTCTTCTCTGTGGAGTAATTCCACGGCAATCAGGCAGCCATGTCAATATTTTGTTTCTCTGTGCAGTAGTTTTAGAAGAGCCAAACTTCAAAAGGGGAGGCCTGGGGAGGAGGGGGAAATAAGGCAGAAGGGGATAAACCTGTCAACTTTTGGGAAGAACAAATGCAGATATCCAGAAAGCAAAGCCTAAATTTTGTTTTTAACGTTGCCTTCTATACCAGCCACTGTCCAGGGAACCTGTGTAGTAGATAGTTGGCTACTTGCACTTCTCATTGATATGCTTTAGCGATACTCATGCTTTTGTAGGTCAAGTAAAAGGTCATTCAACCAAAGCAGAAAAGATGCTTGCCAGCCTCAGGTTAGTACTGCCTCTGGAGGTTTATATGTCAACTACTTGGATTTCATTGCATACCTTTATTAAATACTAGAGCTACCATGTAGTCATTCAGGAATTAATGAAAACCATGTAAACACTTCTTAATTGAAATACTCTAGGCATATTATAGTTCTGATGTATGTGATTGAGAAGATACCTGAATTGTGAACTCTCTGAATTCTGTGCATCTTTGTCTCTTTCTCAAGAGTTAATACAGAGATACTAATTTAAATATAAATCTGAATTTGTTAATCAAATATCCTTGGAAAAAATCCTGATTTCCAAACTGAATATAAAGTATGAGATGTCAGCAAAGCCACATTTTAGATTTTTTTTTTGTTTAGTTGCATTAAAGTGTACAGGCAAGAGTTTNACTAGTGGGAAATAGATCAAGCAGTCAGCTGCCAGTAGAAATCTCCAAAGGACAGCTCGTTTTCTTCCTCTGCTGCTGCCAGTGTGGTGATTCTGAGTTTGCTTCTACAGGAAAAAGTTCAGAAAGGATGTTGGAAGATGAGCTGGTGTTAACAATAACCAGTTTGGGTTCTATTCTCTGTAAAAATCAAGCTTCCATCTTTTAGATTTAAAAACTTCTGCTTTTAAAACATAGAAAACATACCAGCAAAAGGGCAGGCTTTTAAGCACTTAAAAGAGATGGAAGGATAGCCTCATCTATTTAAAA
>VZTV01001646.1:0-12326 GCA_013400875.1 Anhinga rufa | reverse complement strand
ATTCACACAGTGCATCATATGTACATGGGAATGTGATATATCCTTGTATGCAATCTTTAAAGTAGGACTAGATATCTTGCTAAAAAATAAGCCACACTTAGCTTGATAGGTTTACTGAAGAATCTCTGTGCTGTGCAGGAGGTCACATTAGATGATTATAATAGTCCCTTGTGTACTTAAAAATCTATGAATCTAAAAATATATACAAATATAAATAATATATACACATATGTATGTGAATAATTTGCAATATTTTTGCACTAATAAAAGGAATGAAAAAATAACTACACTTAAGAGATACTTGTGATGTTGTGTAACAGATCACCAAGATACCATGGCATTCATAAACCTTAGTGAGGATTGTGGCATATGTTCTCAGTGTGACAGGGTAATAAATAACTATCATTATTATAAAACAGATAAAATGAAGAGAACAAATCAAAAGGTCTTTAAAATAAATAGTGCTTCTCACTCATGTGTAAAGACAAATTTTGTCTGAGGAAATAATAGGTATATTTTTTTTTAAGCTAACCAGCATTGTGTAATGAGCTTGGTGCATGTTATGGAAATCTTTGTTTCTTGTAACAGCTTCACTGTGGGAAGACTACAGAATACATGTACTCATTTAGTATCGCAAAACCTGTGTTTCTGAAGGGGAAAAAATGCCACTTATTTTAAAAGAGAACAAAAAACTAGTCAGAAATAGACCTTGAAATTAAGTTTCTCATGCCCCTTTACGCGTACTTGGGAATTTGATTCTTCAGCACTTTCACAAGAGAGGTATTAGTAACAAAAATTATCTTCAGCATTCACTTTTGCCTCATGATTTTCATACATGAACACATTGTAGCTAACAAAAAGACCATTCTTATAAATACAATTAGTTTAGTATGTCTACATTATCCATGGGTATTAATGGAATACAAGTTACTGTTTTCCATCCAATCATTTCCAAGGAAGATTTTTCCTTATAAATTTCAGTGGCATGAAGTTGCTGTTACTAGTGTTCAGTGACCTTGTGCAGCAGTGTCTCTGCTTTTTGGAGAGTGCAATAGATTTTCCTAATTGTGGCATATGGAGCTCCAGAGTGTGCCCCTTGACACATCGTGTGGTAACTTGATACCATGTAGAGGCACTGGAGAATGCTGAAGCTGCAGCAACATCAGGAGCATCAGAATAAGCAGGCTGCAGGATGTAGCGGTGAGCACTCATCCTATGAAACAAAATGTTTCTTCTCTGCCATGCACAGACGTGGCTGGACTGTGAGACTTAAACCAGAGTCTTGTAAAATCTTGTGATATTTTCTCAGTGGGTCTTTTCTTTCTGCAATAGGAAGTTTGCCAATGTCTTTAGCCCTCTGGTATATCTGATATCAGGCACTAATGTTACTATATACATCTGCATTCTGTGTACTGAGACTGCTATTATTACTATTTTTAGCAGAAATGTTGTTCTGTTTAAAATAAATAATTTTATCCTCTAATAAAACTTCTCAAAATAAATGGCGCAAATGAAAATAAACTCTGAAAAGAATCCTTTAGAAGTAATTTATGATCACTGTCAATAGGATTTCTAAAATTGAAGTAATAATTTTTTTCAGAAGTTCCTCAGTGGCTTATGATCTTGGACACTGCCTACAACAGTGGGTTAGGAGCTGTGGTTCCTGTGCTTGAAGGTGCTTAGAAGCTTCTCACATTTAATGGGAATCAATCAGTTAATCCTGTGGATTTGATACAAAATCAGTTGTGTTTGAGTCTCACACTTGTAATTGGGGATGATGCACCTCCCCAAATATTTAAATGAAGTAGCTAGGATGTGTAATGAATTTTCTCTGCAAATGATTGTCTCTTTCTCTCTTTCTCCCTCTCTGTGATGTCAGTAGACACAGTTTAACCTAAAATCGATGACTTATGGGGGGCTAAATTTAGGTCAAGGTGAATATTACCCTGCCAGCATCTGTCCCTATAACTAAAACACTTCTGAACCAGCATGCACAGCTCCCATGGACTCGCCCGGAATTACTAACAGTTGCCCATGGACAGAACATAGCCTTGATGTAGCAAATGCCTCTCACACTTTGTCTTAGAGAAATGTCCTAGGCTTCCTCCTCAATACATAATAGATCTGAGTCTCACTTTGAGCACCCCAGATACTGCAGAGCTTTCATTTCCAGTTTATGGTCTGATGACTTTTCTCACTAAGGGAAGTTCCCTCTGACTTTCAAGTTGTTTAACACTTTCTTTGCATGTATATTCACACTTACTGAATTCTCTGAGTGCCTAATTTATAGATTTGTCCTTCTTCTTTAGGGCTCACCATTTTCTAAGTCTCTCTTTCGTTACCTCTTGAAGACCCTAGTATTTTAGTTCATTTTCCTTTGTTTCATTCCAAGCAATTTTACTTCATTAAAGGGAAAGGTTGGATTTTTCAAAAGAACAGCATGGACCTTAATTACCATTCCTATTTCAAATAGCGTATTAGATCAAAGATTGAGGTTCATCTTGTCTATCTTGTCTGTCCTCAAGTTACTCATGAAGGTTTATACTAATTGGATACACTCCTTTTATAGTTGGTGAAGAAATATATGAACTTCTAGACAATCTAAAGATAGGTGGAATGAATCATAAAACATTAAATGCTATCTATCTTAAACACCTATTTTAGGCTGGAAAGACTAAGAAGTCTCTCTCCATTGGTTATAGAGGAAGTCTAGAAACCCAGCTAGGATAACATGAACAGGTTTTAAATGGCTAAAGTTAGATGAGATGAATCACACAAGGTATTTGTGATCTGTTCGGAAATGTACTATAAAACCCAACCAACAACAGAAATTTTTCTTCAGTAACTGTTTTCAATAACTCCTCAAATAACTTTGTTTTATAATCTAGCTCTGCAAATTGCAAGAGTCTTTGGACTTACTCTGTTACATTAAGATGGTATGCAGGCCAGCTCTTCTCAGGCAGATTTGCTGAACAAAAGGATGCCTCTGGAACTTTCTAGAGGAAAATTATGCATTTTTAAAAATTATTATTTAGAAACTAGACATCTGAAGAAATAAAGAGGACAAGCAGCATTCCAAATGGTGCAAAAATGGCTGTGTGCAACATTGGGTTTGAGTTTAGAGGATACAATTCTAAATTATGACTTGAAGAGTAAAGAGATTTGGTTATCTTTCATTATGGAAGGCAGTATCTGAGTACCTGGAAATTTGTAGGCTTTAGATCAGATGAGTTCCTAGGAGTTCCCAATGAATTCCTTATTAAATGTGGATTTTAACGCCTATCCTGAAACACAAACATTTAAAAAGTTTCATTTAAGTTTCAGTGTTCTTCAGTTTAATGGAGCAAAACAGAGTGATGCATGGGGGAAACTGGTAAGAACTTCAGCTACAAGTTGTGAATTCACCACATGAGAGAGACTGCGTAAAGATCTGCGTGTGCTGCTGACTGATCACTCAATGTTTGTGAGTCACCAGCTGGCCCTAGCTGGGGCAAAGCCAAGATAGTCTCTGGCGGAGATATTCCTCACAGGGGAAAAGAACTGATAGGGTATATGTGCAAGGTACTCGTGACAGAAATTGAATATTAAATGCAATTCTGGTTCCCCCAATTTTAAGAAAGAACTCAACCAGATACAGGTGCAAAAGAGTTTGTTAGCGCAATCAGGGGAATAAAGAAAGAAAATATAAGCAAAGACTAGGAAGGTGAAAGGGGATAGGTTTTGATATATCAAGAGGGCTGGTATGTTGGGTAAGGAAAACCTGTTCAGTGCAAAGGAGGAAGTGTTTGCTAAAGAATGTGCATTTAGGGTTGTTGAGACTGAACTTAGACTGAAAATCAGAAGAAAGTTCACACATTAGAACAGGACACTGGCACAGCTTTTCAGCAAGAATACTGGTTGGAAAAGCCTCAGCAGTTTTAAAATAGCAATATAATCCATTTATCAAAAGGCTTGTATGACACAAGTATCTGTGCTGACCCAGGAGGTCTCTTCCTGTCCTACCTATTTCCTATATCCCTCTCAGTTGAGCTTATGTATGTGTCAGCTGTTTACCCTCCTGGCATTTTATTGCTGGTTTCCATGCTTTTCTTCCCTGCTATTTTTATTTTTAGTTTAACCTTTTATTTTTGGAATACTGATCCTGTCCCATTTGGGACACATAGATGTATCTGAATTATGGAAGCATTTTTGTAGTCTTCTTAGTTTTATTAATTTTCCTTGTAATTTCCTTGCCTTGTAATTAGAGCAGTATTTTAATTAAAGAGTTCTGTAACATTTTTAAACACAAGACTGAAAATGCCAAGAAACACTCTCCATCCCAGAGAACAGGCTAAACTGCAGCTTATGAAAAAGTCTGAATAGTGGGGTGAAGACAGAAATATACAGAAACTGTCTTAGCTAGGAACTGTTAAAAATCTTTGTCAAATGCATGCATCCTTATAGCTGGCAATTGCTTGGTCCTGTCCTAACAGAACAAACATTATGTTTCAAGAATTCACACGAGGTATCAAATAACATGTGTTACATGACTGCCACCTCTAATTTGAATTTGTATAATTTTAGTGGTAATTAAACTGTGATAAATTAATGTAACTCGAAGAACTGAATTAGCTCTCTAGAAAATAGCTAATTTGTCTGTATTGAAAGATTGCCATTGCATTTGCAATAATGGCTAACCCTCAAGGGGTGTCAAAGCTCTAGGGATAAACACTACTTTTAGATCAGCGTATGTTTCTCAGCAAAGCCTTTCTCCCACCAAGACAAAAAGGCTGTATTGTTGCATGTCTATCTCTTGCTCACATAATTTTTTAAAGAATGTGAATAAAATCAAATTAATGTATTAAATACTTTTTGGCAGTCTAACAGCAGGCCGCTTGTTGACCTTTTACCCCCTATTGATTTATCCTTCAGTCATTTTTCTTGGTGATTTCTACTTTTCCTTCATGCCTTTTAGTTACGAATAGGGAAATTCCTGTCATTCCTGCTGAAAAAGCACACTATTTGTACTTGACAGTCGAGAATACATCGCACAATATTTCATTCCCTTTCAGGACTTTGTTGGTTCAGGATTCTCCCATGAAGTAGAAACTATTGTCTGTTCCCCACAGACATATATACTCCTCAGTTCTTCCTTCCTCTGACAGATAAGTTCCTAGGAGGATATCTTTAACCTAAAGAAACACAAAAATATGCTCCCAAGATGTTAAACATGCCAGAAAACTTCTTGACTAGATAGCAAGGATTTCCCTGTCTAATCAGCTGGAAGGGCTCAGCATAAAAAGAAACATCTTGCCATATTATCTAAATATCTTAATAGGATTTGTACTTAAATGGGTCTCTGGAGAGGACAGGTTCCTGATGCGTGAGAGTGGTGCGATGAGAGCGCCCTACCTCCAGCACTCTCTCCGGGCAGCCTCCTGGGGACTACCCAACATGCCCCAGGGCAATGGAGGTCCTCCCATTTCCAACTGGGTGCTGCAGAGTGCCCAGCTGTCATGGGCTGGACCTGAGGGATTTTAACCTATTCTTTGCCTGTTCACAGCCCCAGAGGTTTTGGGGGGAAGAACACAAAGTCATGTCTGCTGTTAAACAAACAACGTCTCTCTGGTTTCCTCCTTGCAGTAGTAAGCTTTATTATACAGGTATAATAGGAGTTATAAAGATCCCTATAACTACATAGTGTATAAATGTCTAGATATTAGATATCTATAGTTATATAGATAACTATATAAGTTATAATGTACCCCCACAATCAGCCTACAAAAGCCCTTTGAAAAAGTACATTAGTTGTCTGCCTTTCTGGTGTCATCCCAATTTTTAACTGCTGATATATGTAAAGTATGTACCTGTCAAAGGGGACTTGTCTGTTAATCATCATTGCTAGCTCCAATGTCCTAGTGGCATTCCACTTTGGACAATTATGTTCTGACTGGATCAAACCAACCTCTGGTTTAATAATACAGGAAAATCTTCACTCCCTAACAAGTTCTGTTATGTTCCCAACTGCTATCTAGCCCTGCTATCTATCTATTTTGCAAAAGTAATTGCCTGTCTAGAACGAGCACCCTGTTTACATGGTCAGTAGTGTGCAGGAAAGGTTTTGATGTACCTCAGAAGGAAGCATTATGGATCGTCCAGCATGGACAAAAACAAAAGTAGAAGAAGAGAGGTGTTAAACTTTGAGGAGGATTTTATGTGAATATCAAAAATCTGAGGCGTATAAAGGAATTCATATTTCAGTCCACTTTTATTTGAAATATAGATGTTCAAACCTGAGGTGATTTAATTTTTTAAACCTGTCATAGTCGGGTTTTGTTTGACAAACCCAAACTGATTAGAGTTTATAGAACTTGAGAAATTTGGATTAATAAATTTCTGAACACCCTCACTTACTAGAAAGGAGGAACACTGGAAGCCCCACAGAGTGAATTACTTTACCTTGCTGGCCACACTTTCTTTTCACATTGCTAAAGGTCTAAGAGCCCATATTGTTTTACAAAATTGTGCCAAACAAACCGATTTAATAACAGTGTACTAGCACTTAGCAAATGCCCATCTGAGAGAGTGATTCCAGGTGGCTATTCCTAGATTCATACTAGTATAATCAGAGTGCAGCAGAATCTATGAACAAGCCCTAGGGGGTTTGTTGAGCTGGTGCTACAGCTGATATCTCGGGCCATTTTTTAATTAAGCCTGCTAATTATGCAGAGTAATGATCTCTCCTTCCCATGCTTTTTTTCATAATGCAAACTACACGAGGCCAGTCTGAGACTACTGTCTCATGACCTATCATAGTTTGTGTCTCAGAGCCTGCTAATGTGTATAGAAATCATTACTTTCAAATTACTGTTATAGTAATTACATTATTTTTATTTTTTTTTAAAAGCCAAAACAAAAACAAGAGAAAGACAAATGATAAAGAAAGCAAAGGATGGTACATTGTGAGGATAATTACTCAAGTCAGCTATGTCAAGTGGTGCAGGGCACATTAGTTATTTTATTTTGCTTGCCAACTGATTTGCATATAATTAATCAAAACATGGAAAATATTGTTTTTGTTTAAGCATTCTGTGGTGCTGGACTGAGCCCTGTCCTACTGCCCTTCTCTGCTGGAAGACAAAAACCTCTGGTTAAGAACAACACTTTCAGTAAAGCAGTTTTTTAAATAGCTCACTTTCCTCGGTCAGAGCTGGTATAATTTCAGGGTATTTTATTTCTCCATTCACAGAGTCAGTAAGAACAGGAAGAAATATCAAGTTACGCAGCAGCCAAAGGGACAGATCTGTTTACTTGACAAAACTAATTGATTATGCTGAGTTCACTCCAATACAGGGTCATTGAATAGTTCTTTTTTTGATGAAATGATACTGTCTACTGAGGATATTAACCTTTTTAGCTTTCCACATTAGTGTTGCTGTAAAGTCTTGCTTCAATGTAATATAAATTCCTTGTGCTAAAGAGGAATGCAACCAAAAAAAATAATTATCTTATATATGGCTAGACCTTCATACATGAGTATCAATGTGCATGTATATATACATATCTATATCCAGAAAATGCTATTGAACATTAGAAGCTGAGTTGCTTGGACTGAAAGACTTAATGTAGCCTGTGGACGTAACATTTCAGTTGTCTTAGATTTTCCACATTTTCCATTTGGGATTGTTTTTTCTTTTACTTAAACTGGTCTTTGAATATTACAATTAGATGAGCATATACTATATCATCACTGTGAGAGTACTAATTAACCTTCTTAGCACTACTTAAACATATCAACTGTCTAATTTTCAAAATCCTATATGAAGAACCCTTTCCTTTTACGGTACCAGTTTTAAACACTGCCAAGTTTCTGCCTCAGAAATGTCCAATATATTCTAGAGTTTATAAAGCCAGTCTAAACATTCAGTGTGAGCAAATGATTTAGGTGTCTACATTTGTTGCTACTTAATGTTAGGTATAAGCAAGAGCAGGCCATTCATTTTGCAGGAATTTGCTCTATTTAAAAATATTGAAATTTGGTTAGAAATTTATACCCTATTTCAGTATCATGCGCACTGTAAAAATTAAAAAAAACCAAAATACAGTAGTCAAAAGAAATTATGAAATGGTTTTTAATGCCAGTATTATCTAAATTATTGAGAAGCTCATATGAAGGCTGAAGTTAGTCTTCAAAACAGTTTAATTGCCTTTAATTTTGCAATTGGAAAGAAATTATCTTTCAAATAAAAATATGTAAGATAAATTCAAACGTGAAACAAGAACAAAATGGTCCACCTCTCTTGAAATAAAGTATTTCCATTCGTGCACATTGAATCACTAAGATGAGAAGTTCTCATCTAACTTCAGCCCTTAACAAATCCAATTTATGTTAGTCACCAAATCTCCTTCTGTAGGGGACAGAGAAATGTGGGCAGCTCCAAAGGCAATTCAAGGTAATAAGTGGGCTGAATTGCCCTCTGACACATGCAGAAGGAAATTCATTTCTGCTATGATCTCAGGTGGGATAAATCTCCCCCAGAAGATGCTGGTGTCTCTCCATTTTCTAAAGAAGGATTGCAGATAATTTAGCACTAAGACCCATGAGGTGGATGTGTTCACAATACAGGTTTGTGCAGTATGCTCTGAATTCACACGCTCCTGTATTGAGCTTTTTTCCCATGCTGAGATGCTTTGTGCCTGACACAGAGCAATGAACAGATACCCAGGCAGTGGGAATTGTATGGTTCATTGGGAATACAGATTTGGGCTGTTTAGCATGGTAATAAAAGCCAGAACAGTGTATGAATGAGGAAAAAACACCTTGTATTTTATTTCAGATGTTTGTTGCTTGTTCCAGTTTTAAAATATTGAACAATTACAGTAATTATGCCTGAAAGATGCCCCAGAAAATTCCTATGATTTGTGGAATCCCTCCCAGACTCTTGCAAAATGTATCCAGGGCATTGGGTTTGCTTTTCTTTTTCAGCTGTCTTTAACTGGANTGTATTTTTTTCTGATTTTGCTTTTAGGTCTTTTTTCTTGTCCCATCCCTATTGAAGGTGTTATACAGAGGAAAGTTACAGATGTTTGTTTCTTAGCCCCTGTGATGTGGGCATTACTTAACTGTGTGCATTCCTAGCCAGACTTTCCGGCCGATAATCTCATTGATCTAATTTTACTGTCAGGTCCAGGAAAAGAAGAGGGAAAAAAAGGGAAAAAGTGAATGTAATGATAGTGTCTGGCATGCGTGGGCTCTGACCTCTTGTTATGTGGTCCATTTGAAACCCAGGATCATTATCATGCCACAGGAATTAGTAACTCAATATCACATTTTTACCAGCACCGCTGCATGCCACACGAATGCTGCATTGTGTTGTGATTATTCTCCTCTCCTTGCAAGCAGATCGACTTGCTGCTGCTTGTTTACCCTTTGTCATTATGCCACATTGGGCATATTTAATTGGGCACACTTCAGTCCTTCATGGGTGCAAGCCATGTCTTTGGCAAAGCACATTTTTTTTCAATCTGTATTGGAAATAATGTCAGATTTGGGGCCAAATTCCCTGGGGAGAATAAGCATAAATAGCCCTGTATTCTTCCCCAGAGACTCTAACCATGTGACAAGAAGAGCTCTGAGATGTGAGTATGATTTCAGTTGATAATCTCCTCAGCCCCAGGCAGGTTTCTCATTGAGAACGTGCCTTGGAGTTACTTTTAGCTAGTCTGTAAGCAGCTGCTTCTATGTGGATAGGGGCTTTCTTCTTGGCCCAACAGGGGAGCATGCTAGAGCAATTGGTGGTGGTGTAAGCTGTAAAACAGCCAGGCAAGGAGGCTGAAGGACTGAAGAGAAATTAGGTTTGTTGTTTCTGTACAGGTTTTCCACCCTCTTTTTCTCAGCCTGCAACCTTTGCCCAATGTCATGGATGATATTTCCAAAGCCAAAATCCAAATTCCCGAGACTGAGGCAGAAGCCGGTGGTTGCCAAAATTATCCACAAGAAAATCCACCCCAGGTAGGGGTCAGTGCTATTAGTGTATTTTAAACTTTTATACCATTTGCAAATTAATAACTGAGCAGAACTAAATTGAACCACTACCACAAGTTCAGAACTATCAGGAATATCTTGTGGCGAAGGCAGCCCCTACAAAGCTCTTGCTAGCTGAACTTGTCCTGGAGAGAGACTAATACACAGTAAATGTTTCAACATACTGCATCTGTCACAGCAGTCACGTCTTGGGATTTTTCTGTACGTGATGGATTAGTTCTGTCTGGTAGTGTGTTGTTCAAACATAAAAATCAGTAACCCCCAGTCCTCTGATTGTGTAGGGTAGGTGCAGCTGCTTGAAATGGACTTGTGAGGGCAAAATGCTAATGAGATTCAATAGTTGTATGCATAGGAAAATCAGTGTACGGCATTGCAATAGGGTGCTGTACTCATTTAAATCTAACCAGAAGTACTCATTGGATGGCTGTTGTTTTCCCATCTTCTGTAACAGCATTAGTGAAATGTCACTTTGTGTTAAGATCATCGGTGGCCTTTGCTATGTACATTCTTCCATGTTTCTGCACAAAGACAGTGAAGCACACTGGAGTCTTAGCTCTAGAGATCGATCTCTCTTCATGTCTGATATTAACTTACATCGCCAGGGCCAGGGTGGGTGTGAAAGAGGTGGGCTGAAATGGTGTTTATTCACTGAACCTTGAGGTAGAACTTTTGCAAATGGCTGAGCTGCTTTGAGTTGCTGAAATTACTGCAGTTTTGGTACCTTTTTGGGGTTTGCAATGATAAGAGCAGACCTCTAAGGAGTTGAATGTCTGAGTGATCTAAAACCAGGGCAGTCAAGCTGAAGAGTATGTGTGCACTAACCTGTTTGCACTGAATAGTCTCCATAAATAATTTACAACTATGACTGCTAGCTATTATTACAAAAATACTGGATTGCATTTTGACACATGCAGCCAGCTTGTAAGTCAATAGATACATTTCACCTAGTGTATGCAGACCACAGTTTCAGCCATCCATCCATGTGTGTTTTACAGCAATGCAATCTACTGTTCCAAAACAAGACTGAGAAGACCTTTCAATATACATTTAAAAAATCAGAACAGCGATCAGACTGTTGGATCTTTTATTGTGTTGGTCCTTAATAGGGTTCTGTCCCCTCCCTGCACACAGCTTTCAGTTTTAAACACCTGTGATGTTTTATTTAAGGGTCCTACTCTGTAGCCAGTGCTGTGGAGTCACTCAGGATCTACTGCAAGATTTCAGGAAAGAAAAAAATTAAAGGATGCATGCCTGACATTTCCTTTACTGTGTTTTCCTTTGAGACTTGTTGGAGTCACCAATAAAGTATTTCATTATAGCTTGATTTAACCAGAAAGAGTGTCAGTGGGTTTTGCCTCAGTCTTAGGGGTTAGCAGGGCAGGAAAAATAGAGGAAGAGTACAGTTTCCTATAACAATCAAGTGAAAAGATGCATAACAATGTCTTAATTAACCTCAGCAAAGTGAGAATCAGGAAAATATTTTTTTGTAATCTAATAAAAATTTCTGATGCCTTAGGTATTAGCCTACTTAACATGTACTTGGGTTTGTAAAGAAAATTATCTTCCCTAGATCTAACTTTTAAGAGAGGAAAAAATCCATTTATTACACTTTATTTATTACTTAAGAATAACAAAATTTAGTGCATGTATTCGAAATGTACTTTTATATGAAATCAAGGATCACGTACATATTTTTCATTATGGAAACTCAGGATAGAAATAAGAAAATGTGAAGCAACAACTAAAATACAAATATTGACCAATAGAAAATATATTTTTCTCCATAAAAGGCTAGACAAGAACTGAAGGGTGGGCTTTCTGAGACAGTTGAAATCAAGTATTGGCTAGAACCTGAGTGCAAATAGTGATTATCCAAAGGTTCAATCTGATTAGCTGGCTACTCGTGTTTGATACCACAATCATGAATTCACATCCCCATTCTCAGAAAGCAGAAATTTTTCATTAATGGAAGAATTTTTCTTTATTCCTGATTACCTCTCCACACCTATTGTGTCATGTAGTTGTACAGCAAAACATAGCAGGAGAAGCCTGGGAGGATGGGACAGAATAGAAGAAGAGAAGATAGCAGTGGGGAGAGAAAAACACATTTTATTGTGTTTCCACATAGAACACCTCCAGTCTGGATACAGCACGAAACAGGGGTTGCTCACACAAGAAGTGGTCATAAGCTAGATGGGGTGTTAACTGAATATCAGATGCAACAGGTAGACTTTAAGAAGCAGGTCACAATTTCATTAGTTCAAAGTTCTTCATGCCCACTCCCTCTCTCATGTCAAGCATT
>VZTV01001644.1:5426-19760 GCA_013400875.1 Anhinga rufa | reverse complement strand
TCCCTCACTTGAAAATACTAGACCCCTCCTGCCATTCTTCAGAAGCTTGGAGGCTCTGTGCTCCTTCCTTCACCTTCCTTCATTTTAATGAGGCTATGCATGGTTTTAAGGTTTTGGGTATTTTTTTGTTTTATCTTTTTTTCTGTTTGCTTGTTTGTTTCAGCTATAGATACAGGCAAAATTCCATTGACAACAAAGGATCCTTTAGACTTGGTTCCCATCTCTTTTGGAGAGCATTATTTTTTCTACCTTTTCTGCCTTCACCAGACATCTGCATCCAACCCTGCCCTGTTGTTCTACCCCTTCTCTCCTCCCTTAATTTGACACTGAATCTTCATATTTCCTACCTGGGCTCCCCATGGCTTCTTCATTTCATCATTGCAACCCAAGGAGCTGGAGAGAGGCACTCAGATCTTACTGGGACCACTGGAGTGAGTCACTAGCAGCCGTGGGGACTGAAATCATGCTAACCAAGACGCATGAATGATTATGGGAGCTGCGGTCTCTAGTAAGGCATTAGAAGGGAAGTGTCTGTGACAGCACCAGAGTTGTCTTGCTCAGGAAATGACTGCTTAGGAGAAGAAGCAGGATTCCCTGGTTTGCCTGCCTGCTCTCTCCTCCTTTCTGACCCTTCTGCCCTTGGGACTCATGAGAGAAGTAGGAGCAGGAGCCGTAGCAAAAAGGATTGCCAGGGTGTGCAGAGATCCACAGAGCTGGGACCCAGCACTGACACCCAGTGGAAGGGAGAAGGGGCAGCTGCTCCTGGCCTCACTGCCAATGTTTTCTTCTCCAGAAAAGGAAAGGACAGAGGAAGGGAATCCATGAAGGTGCTGCTCCCAGTCCCATACCTCATCACCAAGGTGAACCTTACTGGTTAAAAACTACTACTTTACAAAATAGCTTTTACTATAAATACCACCCAAGGGTTTTAAGGGGGATAGCTGGATAATTCATTTTCTTCAAAAGGAGAAAACAAGCAAACCTCTCTGATTTCCAGAAGTGTTTGAGTGCACAAAAGCAAGGTTTTACTCAGATCTCCAGCCACAAAACCTGTCAGAATATCCTGATACATTCTGAGCTTTATTTTCACTGGATCACATTAAGCACCAGACTTCCCAAATGACACGCAGGCAGAGCAGAGGAACAGTATAAAAATACACATAGATGTATAAAAACAGATCCCTGAAGTCAGGTGGTACAACCATAAAATACGAGGTTTTCTAATGTGCTAAGCACCCATCACCTTTCGCTGAAATCACTGGATAAAATAGTCAGGATCTGTCCTCATTATAAATAGTAGTAAAATCATTTGAGTAGCGCTTTGATAGCAAAGGAGGTCATCAAGGTGATAATTAATTGCCTTTTACTGCAAAACCCATGAGCTGTGACACTTTCTGCCAGCATCCCAGAAACAGGTATGAGTGTCCTACCTTCTACAGAGTGCCATTGAATCTCCTTTTAACTGCTCTGAAATCAGGGTACCTAAGAAGCTGGAAGAATTTTGATAACAGGTCAGATGCAAGGGTCAGCATTGCCTGCTGGCCTGTCACTGAGCAAGAAAGCCCAACCATCCCTGTCCATTATATGGAGAGAATAGTCTGTGCTATTCCTCTTGGGGTCATAAAATCAAAACTCCCTGGTGTTCCTTGAAAATCTGTAGTCCTCTTGCAGAATGGTGTAAGCTATCATTTGATATTTATCTTGTAGTAGTTCCTAGAGGTGTCAAATCAAGATAGGGACCCTGCCTGCTGTGCTAGCTGCTCTGCAAACATAAAGCTAGACTTGGTGCCTGTCCCTCGGAGCATAATTTTTGTCTTGACAGGCTATATATTTCTACCCAGGCACAGGACTATTTTCTACTATCCTAGAACACTGAATCATCAGGGGATTTAACTGGAAGCAAATTTAGGATCAAATATTAAGTAGGTACACAGTTTTAAATGGTGAGCTTTAGGAAACTCAGGCTAAATAAATGCTAACATTTTCACAGCAGAATCACTCCCCAACAGAAAATAGCTCAGGATATTTGGGACAATTTACATCTCTACCAATGTACGAAACATGGCTGTAGATATCTCTTTCTAAAAGGCAGTGATCGTAGCAGTCTGTTCTCTGCCATTTTAAGTTTCTGATCCTCGATGCCATGGAGGTGCCATATTCCAAAGCAAAGGCAGAACTGTGATAGGAGAACATTTCTCACCCCTGCTGAAAAACTTAAGCACCAGCTGCACCTGAATGATGCTGAATCTAAAATACACACAGAATTTGGAAAGGTGGTACATTTAAAAGGTTTTACTGGTTATGTAGGCTCATCAGAAAGCTAGGCAGGCAGCACCGGAAATCCCACAAGCTAACCTGTTCTCTTGAGACTTCCAGCCCAATTTTGCAGACTCGAGAGGTTTGGATTAGGTTTGAATAATTAATCCAAATTGGTCGGTGCTTCATAGATGAATCAAACCTCCAACCCTTTTAAGGTTCGCCCTCAGTGCTAATAGCCCTCTTTACTAAGCATTAGCATAGAGTAGAACAGTTTAATGATATAAGAAAATGCAAAAATTAGATTTATGCTGTCAAAACTTTTGTAACTGAAAATAATGTGGATTTTAATCAGTTGGATTCCTTCAAAAATGAAATATGAAGATTTAAATAAATCTCAAGTAGGTTAAAAAATCCTTTGTGACTCCCACTGATGTATTACCAAGGGGGTCTCTACAGAAGAAAAATTAGTGTCACATGGGTGGGGATATATTTGGCTTTCTAAAATAAATAAACCATCTCCTTCTGCATGTACTACAGAACTAGTGACTTTGGCTTAGATAAAAAGTAAAAATTTCTGGATGCCACAAGCAAGAAATTGCTGACAGGTGGCAAAATCACCAAGCAGAAATCAGTGCTGGGGGTACCTGGCTGTGCAATGTGCAGGCTGCTTTATGGTGCTGGTAACCTACCATTGGCAACTCGGAAGAGGAACCACCTGAGCCACCCCAACGGAGTGCAGAAGGGATGCAAATACAAAAGTAGGAACAACTATCTCAAGGCGAGTGGAGCTAGTCATGGCTCTGCTGGTCAGCATGGGTTGCAGAACTGTCAACTGGAGAAGGGAGTAGAGCATGGAAGCAGAGATAGTCTCAGCTGAAGCAGCTTTGTGAGAGGGAATAGAACTGGCAAGGAAATATATTCATGAAAAAGGAAGAGATATGCTGCAATCAGCAAGGAAGGTTCAGAAGAGAGGATCGCTTTGCACAAGGGTAGACCGGTCGCAAGGCAAGAGGTGAATCACAAGACTGCTCAGGTCCCATGAACATCAAAGTGACTGATAGGTGTCATATAATTCTCAATAATTTGGTGGATATTGAATGTTAGTGCTATAACATTTCTCAGGAGGTTCATAAGGTCAAAGATATGTTAATATTTGCCCCTTAGCTGTGATTCCCAATCCCAGAACAATCTAAAAGACAGTATGAATATTCTGTGGGTACAGACATCCTAGGCATTTCATTTAAATCTGTTTTTAAAAAGACATGACTCCCCAGTGAACTGAAGAAAATATCAGACATACAATATCAACATGAACATCACCACCCCAAACCCTTACTTCAGCTACTGTAGCATACATACACAAAGCTGAACAGGCATAATGGAACCAGGCAAGCCTTCAGCATTCACCTACAGAATCGTCATCTCCAAACAGTCAAAGATAACGAGTTAAACTTAAAAAAATAATCCCAAGATTGGCTTAAAGACCAGGAGATTTGAAAACATACATGTTGGCTTTCTAATTTGAAATTTAAGTTTTGAGCCTTTATGAGTCATACTTTCAAGTTATTTTTCACAACTGCAAGAAGGAAAAGAGTATTTTCCATTCAAACACAAGAAACCTGTGATTATACCATAATCACAGGACTTCTAAGGTGGGACTATGAAAAATATCAGTTATAGTGAAAATTGGAAATTTATGAAATGCAGTAAAAGTATATTTCATATGTTGTATAAATACCACTTCTAAGGGTGCTATTTTCTGGTACTGGATGAACTGTGCAATGCAAAACATTCTTATCAGTTGCAGTGGTTTGTAAACTGCACAGAAAAAGGCAAGGACTTATGTTTCTCTTTGGACTTATCGGAAAATGTCATATGACCTTTGGATGAAACAATCAAGGTCATCTACTCAGCTCCAGAAACCGCACTCCCTAATTTCGTTTTTGTACCTTGCATATGACCTCTTCAGACGAGTCAGAAGTAGCGTTTTTATCCAGTGTAGCTGAAACATAGCCCCTGTGCCTTTCTAGAGCAGTGGCAGTAAAACATGCAGTTAACTATTCAGTACTTGGAGTGATTTGCAATGTTCACCTGAGTCACATAGCACAGCTTTTGTCTCCTAACTGGCTGATCTAAAATACATGAAATACCGCTTCTTTTGAACTCTATTTCCTTGTGCAAGTAAATATTTTTACATTAATCAAAACCTGACAGTAGCATGCAAATACTTAGCTTCAATCACCTGAATGCTCAGCAGCAGTAAAGAACATGGGAACCGATGTGAAACCTTGACTTCTACTCAGGAGGATTTTAGTTGCTTGCTTACAACTCTGTCATCTCAGGATGTGAACACTACACAACGCTGCAAGCATTTATCCTCACAAACCTATCACCCCATTTTATAGATGGAGAACTGAGGCAGGGAAAAATTAGCGTGCATGTGAATTGCTGTTAAGAAAAAACAACCACCTGCATCAGGGATTTGAATGTAGACCTCACAAAGTTAAGCTGCTGCCCAGAATACTGGACTAGCTTTCCATGCTATCAACTGTGAGCAGGTTTTTTATCTCTGCTTGAAAGGGTCTTGTATTTTCTTCAGATTACTAAATACCAGAGGACTGGTTTTAAAAAGCAAGACTACTGTAGTGGAATATAGAGCATGGTCCCCAGGAGAATTCAGAACTTTGAAGACATGTTTGGTATTTGTACTTAAAGAGCTCGACAGCATCCTCTTAAACAAAAGCTATAACTGCAGCTTCTGTTTCATGCTGTTTTTTCTCCTGCGGGAACTTGACATGAATGAAGGTGACTTGAGAGTATGCCTTGTAAGCCTTCTAAAACAAAGCCATGAGGGGACTTGCTCACCCTTCCTGAAACAGTCCTGAGTAAGTTACAGCAAAGAGCCATTCAGTACCAATGAATGTAGTATTCCTAGTACCCCAGGACCTAGGGGTTACCATGGGGAAGCTGAGCAAACCTTGTTTTGCACCCAAGAGGCACAGCTTTGATTCTTCATCAAGCTCATTTCTATTTACGTTTGTAACTGTACCCAGTTTGTTGTCTACAAGGACACAGACGCATCTGGAGAGCTGGGATATTGAGCCATCAGCTGTGAAACCACAGGCCCTTGCCAACTATGCAAGCATTTGATGAGCAAGTATTCAGTTCATTATTTCATATTTAATAGCTGGAGTAGATTCTCACCTGCTCTGTGGGGTCAGCCACTACTAGGTGCCATCATTTATTCATTTATGTCTACAACGCTGATGATTGACATGTCCAAGAGACTACAGAGAGAGACTCTTTACCTTGATGAACTTTTTCTCTAGCTTGATGAACACATACAGTGCTTTTAATAAAAGGTAAAACACCTCGAAGAGCAGGCTTGAACCTTCCCAAACCACAGAAGAGGTCAGGAGACCTTTTATGTGTCTCTGGAGATCCTAGGTGAGTAGAATCCAGCCAACTACACTGTGCCATCAGGCAAAGAAAATCAACATAATCTCCAGCATCATGATAAAAGATTTAGATGACAGCCTTAATACAGGAAGCACACATAAGTTGTCTTCCTGACAGCAGGAGAAAGTACTTCTGTTGCCACCTTGCCTTCCCTCAGTGACTCTCCCACTCAATCTGGAGGTGGCTTGCCACTATTTTTATGGCTGATACTTCATTGCTTTAGGATCTCCAGTTTGAGGGACTGAGAATCAATAGTTCACTGGAGCCATATTGGAATTGAACCACATGAGGACATAGCCTACTGTTTCAGATGTTCTCATTAGCCAAGATGTGGATAGTCATCACCCATCTCCTCAAACATTGAACACTGACGTAATTGGAATGAGCCAAAATATTGTGCATGGGGAACTTCTGGAGAGAAACATATATTGGACTCAATATATGTTTCAGAGCTCAGAGGGTCGTGATCAACAGGGCAGAGTCTGGTTGGAGGCCCATAACTAGCGGTGTTCCCCAGGGGTCTGTGCTGGGCCCAGTCCTGGCCAATATATTCTGGATGAAGGGATGGAGTATAACCTCAGCAAGTTCGCCGATGGCACCGAGCTGGGAGGAGTGGCTGATACGCCAGAAGGCTGTGCTGCCATCCAGCGAGACCTAGGCAGGCTGGAGAGCTGGGCCGAGGGGAACCTCATGGGATTCACCAGGAGCAAGGGCAAGGTGCTGCCCCTGGGGAGGAACAGCCCCCGGCACCAGCACAGGCTGGGGCTGCCCTGCTGGGAAGCGGCTCTGCTGAGAAGGCCCTGGCAGTGCTGGTGGGCAGCCAGTGCCCCTGAGCCAGCGCTGGGCCCTCGGGGCCAAGGAGGGCAGCGGTGTCCTGGGCTGCATGGACAGGAGTGTGGGCAGCAGGGCGAGGGAGGCCATCCTGCCCCTCTGCTCTGCCCTGGGGAGGCCGCAGCTGGGGTGCTGTGTCCAGTGCTGGGCCCCCAGTGCCAGAAGGACAGGGAGCTGCTGGAGCAAGGCCAGCGCAGAGCCACAGGGATGCTCAGGGGATGGAGCATCTCCCTGGGGAGGAAAGGCTGAGAGACCTGGGCTTGTTCAGCCTGGAGAAGAGAAGGCTGAGGGGGATCTCCTCAGTGCTGATCAGTGTCTGAAGGGCGGGTGTCAGGAGGGTGGGACTGGGCTCTTCTCAGCGGTGCCCGACGACAGGACAAGGGGCAACGGGCACAAGCTGGAACACGGGAAGTTCCACTGAAACCTGAGGCAAAACCCCTTTGCTGTGCGGGTGCCAGAGCAGCGGCCCAGGCTGCCCAGAGAGGCTGTGGAGTCTCCTTCCCTGGAGCCATTCCCACCCCGCCTGGACGCGGTCCTGTGCCCCTGCTCTGGGGGTGCTGCTCACGCAGGGGCTGCACGGGGGCAGCTCCGGAGGTCCCTGCCAACCCCTGCCATCCTGTGATTCTGTAACTAATAACATAATTTAATCTCATCTATCTCGTCTGTATAAAAAGAAAACAGATTATTTCCAAGAGACTGACCTTTAATACTGAAGGAACAAAAATTACAAACGAATAAAGTCACACACCACAAAGGAAAGCAAGAACAGGGAGTGCATCTCTGAAATACTGCAGTGAGCTCAAAGCAAAAGGTGTGTCTCTGAAACACCTCAAAGTCCAACAAACTTCAAAATTTAGAAGAGAAGACTGAGGCAAAGCAAAGCAGAAAAAATGGGCAAGCGCAAGTTTCATGTGTGTCTATCTCAGAGTCAGTCTGGGGTACAGGAAAGGAGCAAATCGCAGAGGCTGCGTGCAGCTGTATTACAGTTACAGTGCTGCCCAATATATACATTCTGGCACTGTAGCAAATCTCACCACTTTTTAAGCTCTGTTCATGTTGGTGTTGCAGAAGTAGTCAGCAGAGGGAGTGAAACTGCGGAAACACCTTCCTCGGTAATTACACTGGCTATAGCAATGGGTGTCGCTGTGAATAGTGAAAGACAACAGGAGAGATGTTGGCATAGTCTAACAAGGGTGGGGAAGAACCTTTTTTTTGGAGGAAAAAGGAAACTAACAAAACCCTACCGTTAAATTGGAATTAAAAGCAAACTGGGAAATACAAACAGTCTAACCAGCTAGTGTCTCTCTAAAGAACAAATGGCTTTTTTTTTTTTTTTTTAATAACTACTTAAGTCCACATCCAATTTTCATTTTTACAATGATGTGATTTGCTCCTTGTTCCTTCAACCCACTGTTCGGAGGTTTGCACACAGAGTCTCTGCAGGCATGATCCTGTCCTGTGCTGAGCCAACAACGTGAGCCCTCGGGCACCCACAGACTTCAGTCTTAGAGCCCTGAGCACCCAGCAGCACAGTGATCTTCCCAAGGGCAAAGAGTAAACTTAATGGGAGTGACTGGATAAGTTATTCGTGCTTCCTCCATCAAACTTTCAAAAAGTAATTTCCTCCTTAAGTCCAGGTGCTATGTCCACATATATGAGATTAGAGGGGCGGCCAGTACGCTGGCTGCAGATACTTACAGCACGTTAACATTTAATTAGGAATGTTTGCTTTAATCATTTAAGGGATATTAAATGTAAATAGAAAGTGTGAGCGAATGGAGTTGGCTTTGAGTCTGAAAATGGTCACAGAGCTCTACGATACAGGCACAGGAGGCAGCAGCAGGAAAGATGATGACTGTTCCCAAGGACAGACCAAGCCCCAGAGGCATGTTCTGGCTGGAGTCCTGCAAACTGGTGGGATGGAACGAGATGAAATTTAGGAAAGGAAGATGACAGATGACTCTTATACAATTGACAAAGTGATGGGATCGGCACTTCAATAGTAAGGACAGCAGGGAACCAGCCCGCAATCCTGCTGCAGTGGGAAGCGATGGGCTTCAGCTAGGTCTGTCCTAAAGAAGGTCTGCTCTGCAGGAGCTACCTGAGCAAGCGTGTGTTTGTTTGCTGCTCATGTGGAAATCCTGCAGTGCAGCACATGAGTAGCATACTGCCTATCAAACACGGGATCAGTCATTTGAGAAAATAGCTTATTTTGGGGAGTGGGAACAGAGCCCTCACAGATACGTTGCAAACCTACTGTTATTATAATTTCACAGCATATTGCCAGTCCACAATCTGGCCATACATCACAGCTTCTGATGGCTCTCTAGGCATGCGATCAGACACTACAATGATAATGGTAGCAGAAGACACATACAGTAAAATGCAGTGTGAATTCACTGCAACATGGAACATTTGATCTTTCAACCGGTCACATACCAGTTGCTTTTAAAACTGCAGGTTTTAAAACATCAGCCATTTACTTTGTGTCACAATTGTCTGGTTCACCTCAGTTGAAGTATCAGATATTTGGGTGAAATGACGAGCATGCTCAATCATTCACAGAAGTCCCAAAGACTTCTAAGGACTCTGGTAACATCTCTGATGCTACCTGTGTATGTGAGAACCATCAAAGGGGTGACCCGCACCATGGAGGCACACAAGACTTGGCCTGTGGTTTCCTCTGGTCTGTACTTCTTTCAGACAGCCTTTTATTCACAGATGTTCCCTAGAAAGCTGGCTCAAGGCTTTACATGTTGGGATCAGCCAAATGCAACGCTGCTGCCCCTGGGATGAGGACTGGAAAAAGCCCTCTTTTCACAAAAATGAGAGGCGTAGGGACAGGGCTGGGCTGAAAAGCCAAGTGGTCCCCCACTGGCTGCCTCTGTTGGAATAGCTTCTTGCCCATCACCATCACCTGCCCTACATCCCAACCCATCTTCAGCCGTGGTGGGGAGGTGGCGGGACACGCAGCCAGCCTGGCTTGCTGAAGCTGTGCCGCAGGAAAAGCTGGCAGGTGAGCGACAGCAGGGCCACAGCTGCCCTCCTATCCCTGTAGCCTACTACCCCCAGCAACCGCTTGCTTTACAGGCCTGGAACTCCCTGCAGTTTTCTGACGTGCCTCCTTCCTGGTCTGCATTACAAATCGCACAGTGCACAAATCACAAGTACATGATGGTGGAAATGCACAGAGCATCCCATAATGAAAGTGACCCATGCTACACTGTAAGAAAGAAGACAGATTAAATAAGGAAGAAATAGGAGAGCAAAGATATGTAACGAGCCTGTCGGAAAGAGGTGAACGCTCTACGGATAGCAGCATAGAGAGAGAACAGGGCACCCTCTCACTTAATGAATATTTATTGCAAACTGCCACCTATTATCTTTCAAAGAATTTTTATACAGTTCCCATGTCTTTCATCTGTTTCATGTTATGGTTTATCTAACTGTGGAAATTGCACGCGTCAGGTAAACGTTGATTTACATGCAAATTGCCTTCGCTAAACTCGCCTTTAAGTAAAATAAGATTCGGAAATAATTTTTTCTCATTAATTTGTGGTTTCAAAGAAACCCAAACCCACAACAAATGCAAATAATCTAATTCATTTGTAAATATAAAACAATTTGTTGGGATTTAAATTTGCCATATTTTTTTCTCCCTTCCATGTGCCTTAAATAAATTGCAGTGTTTACCAAAGACAAACACAGGAGAGATGCTGGGTTGTTCCAATTCAATGCCTTCCTGTTCCTTTTCTTTTAAAGGGCTACTGTCAAGATAAAAATCTCTGCAAGATTCACTCCTGGGGTTACTGCTGAATGATATAGATTTATATCACACATTCAATTTGCCCCATAAATTTAAACCCAAATGTTACTTCCCTGGATGACACTTTAAATTATTAGAAGTGAATTTTAAAAACTCTAGGCCTACATTTGCAAAAATGGCTAGTGATTTAGGGACTCATTTTTTCAGGCTTTTGCTAACAGTGTTTTGAACTGCTAGTCAAGAAATGAAAGTCCCAGAAACTGATGGTCACTTTGGAGCATCTCAACTGTAGTTTTATGCAACACGATGATTGTCTGCATTTTGCACTTTACTGGCTTGAACAATGACACTATATCTGATGATACGGAATTCTTAAAAAGGTTATCCCCAGTTTAGTGTGTGATGCTGGTTAAATAACAGCCCTATTATGTCCCTATTTTCCCGTATATTAACTGGAGATAATATGAAAGGATATTCCTACTTGATCTGGTTTTGTGGGCCAGTGGTTTAATATTTGCAAAGTTGTAAAAAGTACGATTTCTTTCTCATTAGGTGCTCTCTTTGGTTTTCAGCGTCAATACACTGCTTTTTTATTTCGCTTTTTGGACCGACAGCTTAATAATATCTTCGTGCCTGCTAGAATGACTGAGGACGACCAATGCACCAGATTCAAGTCTTCCCTGAAAAAGAGAGTTACATAGATGGTAACCAAAAGAAAACATGACTTTAGAGATGAATATTAGGCTAATATTCCCAAAAGATGGACTAAGTTTCCAGTTCTCCCACCAGGTCACCACAGTCTTCCCACAAACAAGGAAGAAAACAAGTACTTCTTGCCATCCTTTGTCTTGCCTAGGTATTTGCATTACAAGTGCTTTGGGTTGCCTGCAGTCCTTCTCCTTTAGCCTCTTCTTATCTGCATGATGACATCCCATTAACTCTGCCACACTGATACTAATAACAAACAATTAGAAAAAAAAATCTGCTTCTGCTTTAAGCCACAAAATATTCCTTTCCAGATTTAAGCTGATCAGGCTCTTTACCAGACCTAATATGACTTGGAAGCTGCTCAACCGTTTCACATTTATAATACACATGTTTAAATATGTTCCATTACTTGATGAAATTTCTCCCAATTTTAATGGGCGATTTGTTGCACTTATTGTTCAGTCCTCTAATGTAATCCCTGCTGGCATCACCAACAGTCATTCCGAACTTACATGTGAACTGCATAAAATATCTTGATGTAATCTTATTTTACTGCAGACAGGTGTCCTCATTATTAAAACTATTACTACCACACTTGACACTATATTCACTGATAGTTTCTCAGCAGAAAGGCCAAGAGCTAAATAGACCATAAAGAACAAAACCTCCTCTCAACCCAAAAGGCGATTCCTTTGTGACACTCTTCAGGGGTACGGAAGGAGCGTCCCTCCTGTAAAGAAGCAGAAAACTTTCATTGCCAGCACTGCCAATCCAGAAGCAATACTAAAATTCCCTGCTCAAAGGAATCAGAAATGAAGCAGCAAATCCATAGCCCTGGAAAGAAGCCAGGGCTACCTGAGGCCCGGAGCCCTTATCTTGCAGGGCTGCTGCAAGGAGCCAGGAGAGGGAGCCCGTTAATTAGCAAAGCCCTCGGTGAGGCCCGCAGCGAGCTGGTGGTGGGTGGCAATTTGCAATACAACAGCAAGGAAGTAAACAAGGCAAAGCTATCTCTGTCTGCCTCCCTGGCAAGAAAGCAGTGGGGAGGGAATCAGTGTTTGCCACTGTAATATTTGCATGTAACAAGAAGAAACATTTACGATTAATGGAGAGAGAACTCCTTACGCTGGCTGTTGAATGGAGACCAAAAAAGTGTTCGTCTTTTGGATCTCCAGTTAACGCAGCCTGAATACGTGACTTCTCCCCAAGTCCTGGCTCCTGGACCACCCTGCCACCCAAGAGAAGGGATAAAAACAAGGGAGAAAAAAATGCTCCTGTCAGATTGCAAAGGGAACATTACCAGGCACTGAGTAGAGCAGAGACGAAGAATGATTTCGAAAAAGATAATTGAACATGTTGTAATTTGCTCTCTTCTGTGTTTCAATTTTTATCTGCTTGTAGCTCATTTTGCCAGTCATGCAAGCAAGTGTGAAAGGGAAGGAGAATGCACATGGATGTGTGCGTGCAGGGTTAGCACGCATGCATGCAAATAAATTAATAATAATAACAAACCCACAAGCCTGGGCTTCCCTGCGAGGGATCTTCAGCCAGTGGCTGAGCTCCACTGAGCTCAGGTTAGGGAAGATAATGTTCCAAGATAGCAGTTCAAGCTCCTGGAGAGAGCGTGCTCTGCCATGAAGCTGTACTGATAAAGCCCTCGGCTCTACTGGCATCCTCTGCGCGGAGGCCACTGGAGATGGCGACTACAGCCCAGTTCTGGGGACATCCCAGGCCAAGCAAAAGGAGTTTCTCAGCTCTGATGCAATCAAAGGCCTAGGTCTCACAGCTGAGACTCTGTGAAATAGAAGCCTTTTTGAAGTATTAACACTACTCTTATGCTAATGAATATTTATGCTGCTGACACTTTAAAGGCAAGGAAAAGAACAAACCCATGTTCGCAGCCCTTTAACCAACAGGACCGTGTTACGCAAATCAATCAAGGTGAAGTCCGCAATCACTCACTCATTTACCTCTGCTGTCCACATTTGCTGCCAGCCTAATACTGAGTTATTCACAGCTGTCTTACACAGTGGGATTAAGATGGAGAATGGCATATTGGGGCCCCAAGTCACAGAGGATCGTGCCCTACTCTGAGTCATGTCCCTTTGACAAATTTGGCTCCCTGATTCCCAGGAAACAGCCACTGCAGATCTCTGCTTTAAAAGGGGTAGACGGGTCTTTTCACTTACAAGAGGTTTCACACACCTAGCTAGCTTCCCCTGTTACGTGCCCATAGCCTTGTCCCTCCCACGTCCACTGGTGCACACCTGCATACCACACAGATGGAGAGAAAGAGTTCACGCGCTCCATACTCTGCTTTCCATATCCTCTTTCCTGGAATTTAGGGTAATAGCATTATGGCCAATGACAACTAATCAATTCACATTATAGTCTCCAGAAGATTATTGTACCTGAAGAGAAGCAGGAAGATCAGTAAAGGCACGTTCTTGCAAATACCCACTGGACTTACCGAGCCTGGCTGCGCTTGGGATCAAATCAGGTTTCACTTAACCACAGGCCAGAGCACTTGTGATTTGCATGAGTAATTAGAACTGATTAACAGAATGACTTGCTTAATTAAGTTTATCTCAGAAGGTACCCCTTGAAGACTCATGAATCTGAAAATCCAGAGGCAATTTCTCTTCAAAGTCCTTTTTGGGCTGGAATGCTTTCAGCTTGCATCACTAGATGCATATGCATTTGTGCATGTGTGTCTCTGCTGCCCAGATTAATCAAAGTGATGGAACTGGATGCACAAAGGTCTCAGGCCTGATGACAGACCAGGATTCCTCAGCAAACTCAAAAGGGACTCTCGTAATCCTGAATGAAGAAGTGCTGGCAACAGAGGTAATGGCTTTTCTGCCAAAAGCAAATGAGCATCTCTGTCCGGCAATTTATGGCTCTGCTGAGCTTTGCTTTATTTTTATTTATATTTATCTTTCACCTTGGCCTAATTTTGGTTGAGCCCAGCTCCAATAGTCTGACATACTGACAGAACAATTCCTGATATTTTGCCTACACAACAGATATAGACAGGGAACCCTGGTACCCCAATGAGCTGGTAAATCTCCCATTTGCATGACCAGCAGAGGTATGTGTCCTGTGGTGGAGTTTGGGGGAAAATCCCAGCATAGACAAGAATACTAGTTTTTCTAGAGTAGGTTAGAGACCTGGAGACTGGGAGCTTTTGTTTTTTCTTTTGTTTTCCCCATTCTGGAAGCAACATCAAGATTTGATTTCATTCTAAGTCAGAACAAAGCCAAACAACTTTGACATTTGCTGTGAAATAAAATTTTAACACACGTGCAAACATT